>NJDC01003421.1:46522-64416 GCA_002245475.1 Calephelis virginiensis
TGAAAAAGAAAAGAAAAAACATTTGGCGAATTCATAAATGCACAGTCCGGTTCTAGTTTTTTGTTTATTAGTGTTTAGTTTAGTTTATATGTGAAATTTGATTACGAGTCATGTTTTGCAGTGTTAAAGTAGATACTCTCAATATACCTAAATGGTTCAACTAACTTTTAAAGTTGAAACCCAGATTTGAACACGTACTAGCTCGACGTGAGATTTGAGTCCGAGACCATAGACAGTCAACGCTAATACCAGATCGTTAAAGTAAAGGGGCGACATTGATACCTGTATTTACAAATGAAAACAACTTGTTAAATTAAGTTGAAATTGTTTTTCCACTTAAGCTCGAAGCCGTTCCTCAATCTGCTCAGATATTCAACTCATTTATAAAATGGTTTCATTTTCGACAAAAACAAAAACATCTGCGCAGATTGCGCCGCCACTGCTTTTAATCATCGCAACCACTGACCGAAAAACTTTCTCATCGACATATTTTTAGTAAACTTATCTTCTCCGCTTCTACCTTAGGTGTCATTCACACGAGACTAGTCTATTTAATGGTCGGTTGAACTTAAATAAATGCGAGTTAAAATACAATAATAGATTTAGTTTTCTAAATTCAAATCGGCCAAACATCTTTAACAAATATATTTTATGCTATTTCGATATGAATACAGCCAATCATCATCATCCTAGAGTTAGAGACGGTAATTTCTCAAGCTTACCCACCTTTTCACCCGTGTTGGTGCGGGCTCCTTTGCAGAATAGACTATCCGCCTTCCTGCCTGGCAGCTCGTAAAAGGCGAGTATAGGCTTTCCGTCACTAGTACCGTGACAATCTACTAGGTGATAGAGTTTCGCAGCGACTCATCCGGATTGGTACCACCGTCTTACCCATTCCTGTTGACACAACGTCAATGCTTGAAGTTGACGTGTTTAGTTCGGAGGGTAATGTAGCCGGTAAACTTACTTTTGCTCTAGGCCTAAGATCCCGGCCTCAGGTTGGCAACGCACCATTACCACCTTCGGTGTCTCTAGGTGGCGTGAATTTCTTACTACTTATCAAAAATCCGTTTACTTCTTTATTTTAGCATAAAAAAATTAAAAGTTTTATTATATTGTTGTATTATCATAAAAAGAAACTTAAGCAAAGAAAGCCATAGAATGATTTTCCACAACGGTTTTCATCATTTTTCATGAGTCTAACAAATGAGTAAACAGTGCGTGATAAGAATTTTCGTTTAGAGTAGTTAGTCGTAAGGATTTTTTGATCATCAAAGATTGCTTTTTTCTCTGCGTACGTTTTTAAGCTTCAAAATGCTTGGGGTTTTTTATAATTTGTAGTTATTCTTAAATTTCAGCGTCAAAGGGTTTTTTGAATGATTTTAATAGTAATTGATCTTCAAAAAAGGACCACAGAGGATAATGTCCTTACTATAGGTCCTTACCTATCACAACCTACCTCCTACCTACCTAATTTAAAAGAAAATTGAAACGACCGAACATAATTTAACATTTTACATAAATGTGCAAAACTTTAATCGTCGTATTAGTAAACACTGACTTAAGTACTTAAAGGTTTAAGTTTATAAATAATATGTCAATTTAAATTTACTGACTAGATTATTAACTTGAACCTTAGAGTACTTTGATCTATCTTTATTTAATACCGATTTATTAAATAATAGTATGCTCTACGTACAAGAGTTTAGGTTGTAATTATACAGAAACCGAAGACTAAAGTAATTAAAATAACATCTGTCACTTGGTACCTACACTTTTTAGATTCACTAATGATGTCTCTTTGATAATATTAATTACGCTCCTTAAAACAAAACAACGACGTCACGTTATGTTATTAATTAATGGTTAATAAAAGTGTTGTCATACTCCGTATCCAGTATTAAATATCGTTGCGGTTTTTTAATTACAGAATTATGAGTAACAGATTTTAAAAATAAAATTTTGGAGCATTTATTTATGTAAGGTCTACTGACGCAGCTGCAACTGAAGCACAAAATATAGATTTATATTTTGTAACACAACGCTTAAGAAATATTCAAAAAATATTGATATTTATAATCTGGGAATTCCGCCCTCATTGTTAAATTGCTGCCTATAGTGTAAATAAAATGTGTTTTGTATGTTCTTATTTTAACTTAACCTCTCAACCAGCGAATATTTCTTTTACGCCTCAAGTTTAACACGTTGGAATGGTGTTTTTTTAGTAGCTACGACAACCTTTCACCTTCGTCATCTTAATCATTGTGTTGTAACATAAGTAAAGTAGTATTTGCTAAAAATCAAGACAACTATTTGAAAATAAAGTTATAAAATTTCATTCGAACAAACATAGTTACATACAAGAAGTCCACCATATTGAACTTAAAGTGACATCACTTTATTCCCAACACGCACTTCCATTTAATTTACTATCTCTGTAGTAGTAGTTTTAAGGATAAAGGATGTTATTTTATGATATTGGAAGGCAAATAAACAGACGCATTTCCTGATAGTAATAAATTTCCGCCGCCTAGACACACCATAGGCGGTAATAGTGCGTTGCCAACTTGAGGACTGTATGTTAGGCCTCGAGCAAAAGTAGTTACCCTCTAAACTGGAACACGTCAACGGCTAGCACTGACGTTATGGCGGCAGGAATAGGTAAGGGTGAATTACCAATCCGGGCGAGTCGCTGCGAAACTCTACGACCTAGTCAGATGCCAGGGTGTTAGTGACAGTAAGCCTATGCTCGCTTACGAACTGCCAGGCTGAGAGGCAGATGGTCTATTCTGCAAAGGAGCCCGGACCAACACGTGGAACACATAGTTGTATTAATTTGTATGACTTTCTATGTAGAACTATACAAAATTATCTAAATCAAAAACTTGAGCTTTATTACTTGAATATATCCGCTTTAAAATTGAGTTGCAAAATTTCACCCTGACAAAAATAATTAAAATAATTTGATAGTTAATTTTAAGCTTGTGAAATATAAAAAAAATCCAAAAACTTCGACACAGGAAGACTTACTTAAAAATATAGGAATAGAATCAATTTGTATGAATGATAAAAACAAATTACAAAAGATTATTAAATCCAGCCAAGTTTTGCAAAACTTTTGATATTGCTTACGGCTAGACATTGCCTTGCCAAAATACTTTATCAACTGGGCTGCAAACTGCTACTCTCTAATTTATTATCTGTATTTCTACTATTACGCCATCTTTGTTTTAAGTATGAATTATAATCAGTTTTTTTGCCGCAAACGAGAGAAAAAATGGTCGCAGTTTTCGGAATTATTGTATTTCGTGTATATATTCAGAAAACATAGTCAGTTTTGGCAGCATTTTGTACAGTTTTGTTCAATCAAAGAGCACAAGTCAAATATTCGTAAAGAAACTAGTACATCATGTACTACCTCGTTCCCGGCCGATTAAGTTAAATTAGGTAACTTGTTGCGAACTTGAACTTGACAATTGGCATATACTTACGCCCTTGAAAAAAAACTAAATAAAATTTAGGAAAATAACATTCTCAAAAACTTCAATTTAAAAATACTCTGCTGTAAAGATGTACCTTTACAAATGTATCGACTACATATTTCTATAAAATTTTGTTGGTTTATATGTTAACAAAGAAAACCACCCTTGTCGAGTTTTAACTAATGAGATATCGTGTTGCTTTCAAGAAATCTACGTCTGTAGAATTTTAATTAAACACGGAAACGTCTCGTACGTCTTATATTTATTACTTGACTTTTTTTAATCTCCTTTTTTTAAAACAGCTTCAGTTTTCACATAACTATCCTACTTGAAAGTTTTTAATTACTCAGCTGCATGCGTTTCGTGAGTATTTTTTCTTGTGAGTACGTAACTAAAAAATATCCCCTCAGACAAGAATCGGACTTTAAACCTTCATGTTCTAAATAATGTTTACCTCTTGTTTGTCTGACTCTTCTGTGTAGAATAGACAATCTGCCGTTCTGTCAAACAGCTCATATTAGGCGAGAAAAGAATAAAATATAGGTCAGTACAAACAAGTTCACTAGTAATAGAATGCTGTGCAGCCGGTTCCCGGTTCTACCTCGTCACTTAATCCTACCGCCATAGTGACTGTGTCGTGTTTCAATCCGGAGAGTAGGGTAGCCGTTATACGTGAAAAATAGGCTAAGGCCTAAGTAAGTACGTATCTTCAGGCCCATATCCCCAATGATGTAGGCAGAGCAACAACCACTTCACCCACAACTAGTCGAAGACACTAAGTTCCACAATGTGATAGGTAGCAAGCCTATCAAAAACAGGATACACGTACAATCCGCAACCTAAAATGTTACCTGCGTTTACTATTTCTGTAAGCAACCATAGGAAAGGAATCATAATAGGAACTCGATCGCTCATCGGTGAGTTATAGCGGGTTTTATCATATTACATGCTATATCTATGGCCAAACTGGATCAGCTTGTTTGAAACGTAAGTGAATATAAATTGTTATAGATTATAATTCTTTATAGAACAATTTTATATGTTAAGTTCTTTTTTGTCAGTAAATTTGCATCTTTCTGGGGCCGGCTAAGACTTTCAGGCCATGCTGCCGCGTCTTCCATATCAATAAATTCTTTTCAACAGTAAAAAGTCATTCCAGTTTATAAGTAATAAGTCAAAGTCATATCAGGGTTTTGAGCAAAGCGGTGGTCTCGTTATTCAAGCTGATGTAGTGAGATTTGGTAGCAACGAGGAATTACACGATACACTAATTTCTTCATAAATATTTCACTCGTGCACTTTAACTAAACAAAATTGAACTGATTGCTACCTATTAACTAATTTTACTCTTAATTTAAACAAAATTCAGGAAATATGAAAAAACTACGACCATCTTCTTTCACAATGGCGCCAAAACTCAGTTTTAGTTCTCTCAAATTTATTTATTTAATACTAGCAACTTAGTTGAATTACAGCACTGACACAACGAATTCAAGAGCAGTACCAAATGGGGGTAAGAGGGTTCATGACTGATGAGATGCTAACATCTAGCTAGCTCGATTAATGTTCCCCTTATAGATTTGGAGTCTGCCCTGCATGAACCTCGAGAAAGCGATCCACACCCCTGACTTGAAGATTGACCCGGAATGACCAAAAAAAGTTTAATCTCACACTGATGTACCGTTTTTTATGATAGTGGAAGGCGAACAAGCAGACGGATTTCCTGATGGTAAGAAATTCACGCTGCCTAGAAACACCAATGGTGGTAATGGCTCCGAAAAATCCAGCAAAAGTAAATTTATCGGCTACCTCACCCTCCGAACCGGAACACTTCACGGCAAGCATAGGACGTTATGGCGGCAGGAATAGCAAAGACGGTGGTACCAATCCGGGCGAGTCGCTGCGAAACTCTACCTTCTATTAGGATGTCAAGGTGTTAGTGACGGTAAGCTTATGCTCGCCTTTTACGAGCTGCCTAGCAGGAAGGCAGATGGTTTATTCTACAAAGGACCCCGGACCAACACGGGAGAAAAAATAATCTAATAATTTGAGAAAAATATGAAAATATGTTATTATAAATACAAACATTGTTCTTTTTTGCAATATTATTAAGTATACAAAGTTCCTAAAGGCTACACAACAGTAATTGAATATACATTTCGTAGAAAACAAGCGATTGTTCCAAATTAATAATTGTCTGGGTTTCAGAAAAGCTTTCTTTACATTTTCGGAAAAAGGAGCAAAAAAACGAACGTTGCTCCAACAGTTGTATCACATTGTTAGTGTCGAGCTTTCTTTGTTACTGAAAACCTTGAATAAATACTGTTATTTCATATTTTCACCGTGTTAGTCTCGGGCTTCTTTCAAGAATTTAAAGGCTAACTGATTTCAGGCTCGGGTACAAAAAATTTTTCAAGTCACAAGCACCTGAAAATCGCATCTTTTTCTTGTTATTTTTTTTAAATGAAATTGGAAGGCAAACAATCACACAGATTTTTCAATGGTAAGAAATTCACGCCGTCTAGAGACACCAAAATTGGTGATAGTGCGTTGCCAATCTGAGACCGTGATCGACTCGAGCAAAAGTAAGTTTACAGGCTACCCTATCCCCGAAATCAAATCACGCTAACAGCAAGGAATAATGTTTTGGCGACAGGAATAGGTAAGGCGGTGGTACCAATCCAGGCGAGTTACTGCGAAACTCTACCACCTAGTCAGATGTCAGGGTGTTTATGACGGTAAGTCTATGCTTGCCTTTTATGAACTGCCTGGCAGGAAGGCATATGGTCTATTCTGAAAAAGCTTATTCATTACTAAAAATAAGGCAGCGCAAACTTTGAAACTCCTGCTATTATAGTATAGTTACTTACTATTAAGGTGTTACAATTGTACATCGGCGGCGATCTCTTTCCATTATGTCAACCGATTGCTCGTATGCCTCCTATAACATAAAAATAGCTTCCGAACAACTGAACCAATTTGGCTAATTTTTTTTTTTTTTGTATTATTGACTGCAAGGACAAGGTTCTTATGAAAAACCGGGAAAATGGGAATACAATATTTTATTCTTTCCCATACAAACTGAACGAGTGGAACAAATTCCCCAAGACGACTAGTTTTATAAAAAAAAATTTACTAGTTTTGCAATATATTATATAATATAAATAATTCTTGTCGTTATGAAGTCAAAGATTACTGTGCACCAAAGACTAAGAACTTACAGATATATCAAGTAAAAGTAATAGGTACCTAAAAACAAAATTATACCTGTACAAAGGCGAAATTATCCCTTAATCAAGGATCTGAAATCTAATAAGAGCTTTAGGGTAGAACTGTCAAAATTGTCTGACAAATTATTTTTGTAATTACACAGTTAACATAAAGGTCTCCTTTTGTAGAAAACATATTCCTATATATTTTAAAATAAAAGTAAAACTAAAATTCATGAAAGCTTAATTTAGTCTTATCTCTAAAGTGGTTCAAATGTGGCGAAGAGTTTTGTGCCGTGCCCAAAGCATGTTTGCCGAAATATGGCGGCGCTAGGGTTTATATACACGTGGCAGCTATGAACGGACCAATAAGAAACGAGTTACTTGCTAATGCGCCACCTGTTGTGTTAACGATGTAACTTTATTCATGACTTATCTGATAACAACCGACCGACCGACCAATAAAAAACAAGCTACGAGAATTCCGATGCACCTGTGGCGCCAAACGTACTAATGACCACAATATTATAACTGTACTTTGTTCATGACTTTCCGACGTTACACGCGGGTGCGCCGCCCGTTGTACAGACGATACTCATGACTGACCACAGATATTATAAAATATACTAGCTCATGACCTTCCGACATATATAACAGTTTAATGAAAGACTGTCTAACTATTCAGAATCTAAATACCTACCTAATAAACTTGCCTTACATATTCCTGACGCCTTCATATAAAATATTATCTTCACATTATGTTTAGCCACACATTTTTTAATTTCTATCTGGCCACAGGACAGCAACTCAGCCATAATATCTATGCCGTCTTTAATCTACCCAGTTGTCTCTTACCATCAGGGGAGCTGTGCGCTTGTTCGCTGTCTTATAAAAAATAAGCACCGTTCTCAAAACTACAGAGTATAAATGTACCTACTACCTATGTGACATCCTTGAAATTTAAATTGAAGTTGTGTAAACAACCCAGCATGTCGGTAGTGTAACAAATTGTATTCATCTTCAAACATTTACTCTATACGGGACGATAAACACGCTCCATGACGACACTAAAGGATTACGCACATTTGAACGGGGCGGTGCGTGTTGGTTGGGTCGCGTTACATCTCATCGATAAGTTTCTTGTTACTCAGTACCAAAGAGTAGTGTAAAAAACAAGAGACAAGAGTGGTAACTTTACTATAAAATCATCAAGAATGGTACTTGTCATATAAAACTGTAGCGTTCAAATAACATGACCAGAGGGGTCACACTTTTAATAATTCACATTATTAATATCGTTTTAACTATTCTCTTTGATTGTAGGCCGCATCGGGGAAAGCTCAAGAGGTGCCACAAGTAAAGCCGCGATGTGGCCTGGCGTAGTGTGCATTGCTTCACATAAAATGTATAAAAACGGTCTAGGAGGCTTCCCTAGACCGCTTATATATACGATGCGCCCCTTCTCAACCCGTCCATGTGCGCTATATTTAAGTCAGCAAATAAACGAATTTACGGTTTAATCTCACGCCTACGTTAATAACAAAATTCTGGAAAGAACGTCCTTTGTACTTACTCGGAATAGACCTTGCGGAAAACAGATAGCCACATAAACATTTCAGGAATATTTTCTCTATGTTAGTCTACCAGATACCCTCCGGACAGAAGCTGACATTTTCATTATGGCGGCAGGAGTAGGTGATGTGGTTGATAGGTAATTACAAAGAGTATATAAATACTACGTAATAAGAGGCGGGACTTCCATAGATACACAGCAAACCCGAATGTGTATAAAGTTTACTTTAAAATAAATAATTTGAAATAATTTAAGTAAGTCTAAAGGCATTCAGATATAAGGCAACTAGTGACATATGATTTGGGCAAATTAAAAACATAGCAAACTTATTTTTTTTATTTTTTGATACGAAAGTTGCGCCAAACTAGGTAGTTAGTGCCCGTGCAAGTTACTGCACAACACTCTACCACCAACGTGTGTAGTTGGTAATGAACCGTTTCTCCTTGTTCTTCTACCCAATAACATACATACATACATACATATCTTCACGCCAAGTCCCTTACGGGGTAGGCAGAGAGTATCGAGTGCCAGACCTCACGATCCTGACAAACCTGTCTTGCTTCCTTCACATTCATAACCCTTTTCACACAAACACGCCGGTTTCGGAGACTCTTGACACCACCCACGGATAATATCCGATTAATCTGATCGTGAAATGTCAGCCTTGGTCTCCCCGGGTACCTACATCCATCCACATTCGCATTGTATATCTGCTTTGTCAATCTTTCATCTGTCATTCTTTCCACATGACCGAACCAGCGGAGCATGCCCTTTCGCATTTTAACACCAACACTTTCAATCCCACTCTTTCTCGGATCTCACTGTTACGAATGCGGTCAACGAGCGTTACACCACAGATATTCCGTAGTGCTCTCATTTCGACCGCATTTATCCTACTTTCATGCTCTTTCTGACATACCCAACTCTTGCTTCCATACAGACTACAGATACGATTCCATACAGATATTTCTACCCAATAAACTATTCAGAATACGTTTAAAATTCGAACCAAATTTAGTTTTTAACTTTTTTCGTGATATTTTATCTTGTCAGCTTGTCCCCGTGTTGCGCCGGGCTCCTTTGTAGAATAGACCATCTGCCTTCCTTGCCAGGCAGCTCGTAAAAGGCGAGCACAGGCTCACCGTCGCTAACACCGTGACATCTGACTAGGTGGTAGAGTTTGGCAGTGACTCGCCCGGATTGGTAACACCGCCTTACCTATTCCTGCCGCCATAACTTCATGACGTGTTCTGGTTCGGAGGGTAAGGTAAACTTACTTTTGCTCGAGGCCTAACATCCCGGCCTCAGGTTGGCAACTCACCATTACCACCTTTGGTGTCTCTAGGCGGCGTGAATTTCTTAACATCAGGAAATCCGTCTGCTTGTTTGCCTTCCAAAATCATAAAAAAAAATTAAAAAAGAATTTAAAAAAGAAACACTCCGTCAAACAAGAAATCTACAAAAAATGCTTTTGAATAGAGCAATGTTGTAGTAACTAGCAAGTTTGAAGAAATTTTCTTATATAAGGAGCAGGATACCAAATTGGCAATTTTCGCAACATTGAAAGTTGTATGAAGTTTCCGAACTCGTTAAAAGAATAAATTGCTGTTAAATTTTTTGAAACATGATACTAAATTTATTCTGTAGCTTATTTATAACATATTGCCATATATCTATGAAATCTATGACTAAAGTGGCAGCTAATTTAGCTCGATTCATGCATTATTGGAAGTTGGAATCGAATATGTCATTTTAGGTACTCTTAAACACAATACTGGCGAATTATTACCATTTAGTTAATAGATAAATAGTAAATTATTTTATCCTATTCGTCGAATTTATTTGTAACTAAATGTTAACAATCCCCTAATTCTGTGTTCAAAAGTACCTAAAGTGACATATACGATACCAATTTCCAATTCGCATGATATCGAGATTCAAGAGTAACCTTACAGATACCGCGTTGTATGCGCGTATCTACGCAAAGAGGTTCTTAAGTTCCATGCCTGTTGACTCTTAACACAGTGGTTGTGTTGTTGCTTGTATACCGTCGATGAAGACGACTTAAACAATGGCAATATATCGCTCTTATTTGTTGTTTTTTTGCGTGAGTAGACTAGTATGACACAAATTCGCTTGTTTAAGTTACTAAACGTTTAGCTATTTCGAAAATTTACTGTAATAGCTACTGAAAATTTAGCAAAAAGCCGTAGAAAGCCGTTGTTACGGCTATAGGGTTCCAGCCGTAGGCCGTAAATTTTATTATTTTTGAGAAAGACGTAGAATAAATACTACAAATGCCGTAGCATAGGCAACACTGCCCAAGTATCTGTCGCGCGAAAAAGTTAATGCAAAGCTAATAAAAACATAATAAATCGGAAGTTACGATTATTACTACATAAGGTAGAAATATGTAGGTCGTAGTCGTAACTTGTAGCCGGCATCAGCAGAAAATTATTTGTATTGATATTCACTACTGCCAAAAATACAGAATATGCTTTGTAACAATTTAGGTCAACAGAGCAAGAGCGGGAAGTAGTTGAGAATGTAACATGTACAAACCGAATTCCAGTAATGGATCCGAGTTAAGAATAGGTCAAAGATAAATACCTAATGGTGGTTCCTAATTTTCAGTTATCGCTAGTTTCTTTCTTATCGCCTCTGTGGTCTAGCGGTCCGGGTGTTGGACTTGACTGCATGAGGTCCCGGGTTCGAATCCCGGGCCGGCCAACACAAAGAAAATTGGAATTTTCCAATTTTCTAATGAAAAAATGTTGGTCGGGATTGGAAATGTGCCCGATTGACGATAGGCTTGACATTGTGGGACTTAGTGTCTTCGGCTAGTCGTGAGTGCCTTGGTTGTATCTCTGCCTACCTCTTCGGGGATATGGGCGTGAAGATGCTTTTTTTTTAGTTTCTTTCAGCTGTATCTAGTAATGGAAAGTAACAAAAAAGGTTTAGTGCTGTTAGATTAGTTTGAAGGTACATTACTTTTTTATAGACTTCTAATCTATACTTGGGTAAAACGTTGGAAAAAACGTCAGGAGTTGACATGTCCGGACTAATCTGACATATCTAAAATGTTCCATCTCTATTATTTTCGTTTCGTTGAAAAAGGAAAGCATATTACACTTAAAATAAATTTAGTGGGTGCTCTGCAGAACTACCAACAGTATGGGCCTGATAAGACTATTTCACAGTTCATTTAAATTCAGCCTCTAAATAGGTATATAACCAGGTCTTCACAAATTATAAGACAGAAACCTAGTAGGTACGTACCTACTTTTGCAATGCCGAAGAACATTAAGACGCGGAATAATATTCTAATTGTCGTTTTGTTGAGGACAAATGTTTAACTAGATTCGTAATAAGTCAGCTTAGATTTCATTTCTAAACATTCAAACTTAAAAATAATTTTGAAAATTTTTATTTTTTGAAAAAAGTAAGTATTGGACATTAATATATTACATGAATCTGCCACAAAATCATATTCATTCATAAACAACTTATGCATGCAAGGACAACTAATTATCAACCAAACAAAACTTATTTAATCCTTTTTCCATGTTCGATATTTGAGTAATGCGTACCTAAGTATGGCAGTAAGCCAATTAAAAAAAACTGATATACTTAAGTATATTTACAGCATATCAAAATCTTTCAGAAAGTGACTATATTTTACCTATGTATTTACATTCCTAATCTACATCTGCATCAAAATTTGTGACGGCCTTAGTAAAATTTAGTAAGGTTGGAAATTAGAAGTAAAATACTTTTAAAGTAATTAAAAGTAAATTGAAAGAGAAGTTTTTAAAAGATGTAAGATATTTTAAAAACTTCTTTTTCCTTTTATTTTTTTCAATTGAATTTAATTTTTAAAGGGTAGCGCAAAATATTTGTTAAAGTAAGAGTGATTTTCAATTTCGTGGTCATCTGGCGGAGAAGGCTAAAATAGCCTGTAATAAACTTGGTGTGCTCAGTAAAGCGAAACAGTATTTCAAGCCGACCCATCGCTTACAACTTCGCAAATTCGGCCTCATATGTAGTACTGTTCTCAACTTTGGGCAGGGGCTCCACAGTACCATCTCCTTCCGTTTGACCGCATTCAACGTAGAACAATTCGAATTGGCAACGACCGGGCAATTACCAATCGACTTAATTCCTGGGCGTTGCGTAGAGATGTTAGGTCACTCAGTGTTCTCTACCGCATCTATCATGGGAAATGCTCTGAGGAGATGTTTGGTTTAATTCCAGCCGCTGATTTCCACCTTCGGACATCGCCTCAGAGCTTAAGGTATCATGCCCATCATCTTGATGCTTGGCGATCTATAACTGTGCGATTCCGAAGACATTTCTTACCCCGCATAACACCTTTGTGGAATCAGTTACCGAGTGCGGTATTCCCAAACGATTATGACTTAGGAACCTTCAAGAAAATGTGGCCCGGTATTGGATATGTGCCCGGTTGGCGATAAGCTTGCCACCTATCACATTGTGGGACTTAGTGTCTTTGCCTAGTCGTGGGTGCCCTGGTTGTGCCTCTGCCTACCTCTTCGGGGATATGGGCTTGAAGGCTATACTTTTTTAAACATTCAAATATGTACCTATATTAAGTATATTACCTATATATTGCTTAAATGTACGTTTTGAATTTACGCAGTCTGTCTTTTTTTATAATAGTTTTAAATATTCTTTCATCTCAATGAAAACACATTACCCGTATTTTAGAAATAACTTAGATCAGAACGAGATTGCACTACGTGAGTATTACTACGGATGGTAGCAGCTGCTACTAAAAGATATTAAAATGAAAATATGTTTCTTCAATGATCCCACCCTAATGGTCACGAATTATGAATCAGTAGATAAATAAAATGGCTCCAAATTATATTTTTATTCCTTTTAATGCAAAATCGTTTAGAAAGATTTGAGGCTGTGTTAATAGAACAATTACCAAGTTTGCTGAATCATGATGATCCAAATCTTTTACATGAATGGTTATTTACTTTAATACAAACGTTTGTATTAAAGTCACTCACTTTACTGCAAACGTTACATCACAAGACTTTTACACCTAAAAAGATTTCAGTAGGTAGGTATATCTTAATTAACCGTTATTTTAAAAGTTTTTAAAATAACGGTTATATGAGTTTTAATATGAAAGAACTTTTAATCACAGCATTGAATTGAAAGAATATGTCAAAAAACATTTAATTTTTTTAAAAGGTTTCTTAATGGTCAATGAGGTTTGTAGCATTGTAAAATCCAGGTACCTACTTAAAAACATATAATTTCAACAATCAACAAATAAAATTAAAGCCACTTGGAAAATTATTACTTAATTATGAAAATGGGAGAAACAGTACTTTCAATAATGAATATTATTTGAACAAAGATGATTTGGAAATTAAAGGAGAATTAGATGAAGCGAGTTTGAAAAATTCTTCACCAACATTGTAGCTGAAACTACTAAAACTCTTATTGCCTAGTGCTGCAAAATCATTGACGAAGCAATATGTAAATGAGTGTCGTTGTTGAGAGAGGTGTTGAGTGCTAAGTAGCGGGTTCAGCCAGTATTCTAAAAAGTACGGTGCATGGGATTCGATGAATTCCCGATTTACTATCGCTTTTTCCTATCGCTTTACTACAGATCACATTTTGCTACTTTTTTTACTACTACTACCTTTAGCTAATCGAAAGTGCCCAATCTCCTCTCTCTTCAGGAATACGGCCGAGAAGAAGTAAGGTGAGTATTATTAGCTGAACGGTTTAATTCTTAGAATAATCTCCAAAATGACAATAAAGAAATCAATTTAGAATTATGTTTGAATCAAATAATATTTACAATTCCGTTCACGTAGCATTACTTGGAAGCTCAATAATAAGTACATTTAATCAAATTATCGATTCGCAGTATTCCTTTGGGAGCTTCAACATTACTGACAGACTACGAGTGGTACGATCTCCCGTTTGTAGCTTTCAGGGTTCCGTAATGGCATCCAAACAAGAATCCTTATAGATTCGACAATCGACATGTGCGTTTGTCCCTCCGTACGTCACAGCCATTTTATTCCTAGAAAGTTTTTTTATGTGCCATTTTATCCTAAATAAAACTTTTAAGGGAAACAGAAATGTAGTTATTCTGTGAACCGCTTTATAATTATTATTTGCAATATACTTTCAACATTAAAATATAATTAATTAAACGCTCCTCATACAAGGTAAAGGTGGTTATGGTGACCAATACACTTAAATGTTTTTCTACCTTCCGGATTTCTGGTTAATTAGTCACTTTATTTTGAGTGTTGTTCAGCCCCGAATCTGTTTTCAAAAAGAAACGTGCAGAAGAAGAAGAAGGGCCGCCCCTAAGAAACATTTAAAAAATATCGTGTTTTATGCAAAATTATTTGTTATGGAATCCCTGTAAACACATGCTCGTTTTTTTTCAATTTCGAATTGATTATAGACATTGATGAAAAATTTTTTTTTATAGATTATTCTGAAATTTTAATACAATTTAGATTTGTAATTATATTATAATAGTAATTATACATTTAAAACACCGGTCAAATCTTATTTATTATGATACTGAAAGGCAAACATGCAGACGGATTTCCTGATGGTAGTAAATACACGCCGTCTAGGGACACCAAAGGTGGACCGGGATGTTAGGCCTCAAGCAAAAGTAAGTTTTCCGGCTACCTTTTCCTTCGAACCGGAACACGTCAACGGCATGCACTGACGTTATGGCGGCAGGAATAGGTAAGGCGGTGGTACCTACCAGTCCAAGCGAGTCGCTGCGAAACTCTACCATAGTCAGATATCACGGTGTTAGTGACGTGAGCCTATGCTCTCGTTTTACGAGCATACGTTTAGGTATATTCTGCAAAGCAGCCCGAACCAACACAGGAAAAATATAAAAGTTTAGATTAAAATGAACAAGCACTTTTAATATTCAGGGGGTTGGTCGGCAAAGATAAGCTGAATACTTCATAATATGCGTTGCAGGTTTTTTGTTTTTGTATTTTGTATTTAAAATATTTAAAAAGCGTTTTGCATTTCGTGTACGATAAAAAATATTATTTGATTTTTTTTTATTTTAAAGATCGAAAGTGTTATCAATTTTGAGCTGTATCTCAAAAATTGACTGGTACATTAAATATGTTAAAATGAAATGGCTATATTCTGTAAAAGAGATGTAAATTTTGATGTCTTCATTTGTTTAAGGCTTGCTGTTTTCACCCAATATTTCCATTTAATTATACATTCATAAATAAGGAAGTTTGTCATGCAAACAAATTATGCAAGAATGTAACATGAGAGTGACCCGTAGGTAAACGTGTTATTTTAATAGCTTAAATCGGAAATATCCAACAGAAAATATATAGACTAATCTTACCAGAAAACAACTAAAAATAAATTTAGCACTATGTCAGGAGACTATTCTTTCAACAGCAGAATAGCTTGTGTTATCATCATAATTAAGGAGGTTCTGATTTTGTAGCTTTACCCACCCAATTGCATTATTTCTATTGTTTTGAAAGACACTTCCAAAGTTGTAAGGCTTGTGTCCCTCTGACTTCTATTGTAAGAAATGGAAATATCTAAAGAAAAATATGTTATAGATATCAGTAGAAACTTATAACGAAAATTACTGCTTTCAAAGAGATGTAATCACTAATCAGCATTTTTTACCGCATGTAGGTACCTATATGTCTTTCATAAAACTACTACGAAAAACAAAACTAGTTCTTGCTGGTAAAAAACTTGTAGTTTAACCGCAACTTCGTCAGCGTAGAATAGGTATTATTAGAACATAGGTACCTATTTTCATAGCAACTTTCATTCCCTCCACACACACATACACCATATCTAGCGGTCCGGCGACGGACTTGACTCCTTGAGGTCCCCGGATCGATCGGGCAACAAAATAGAAAATGTATATTTTCAATTTTCTATTAAAAAATAACGTTGCCCGGGATTGGATATGTACCCGGTTGGCGACAGGCTTGCCACCTGTCACACTGTGGGACTCCGTGTCTTCAGCTAGTAATGGGTGCTATGGTTGTGCCTCTGGCTCCCTGTTCCGCGTATGGGTGTAACTTTTTATACTTTTTTTTAACTTTCATCCCCTTTTAAAGTCTTTGGGTTTGATTTTTGAAAAATAAATATCCTTTGTTTGAAACTGGACATTTCGCTATATGTATATCAAATTTCGTCATAATCGGTTTAGCAACAGATAAACATTCAGACTTTCACACATAAAATTTTAGCATAGATATATTTCATCACAAGTTTTACTTTAGTAAGTAGGTAACTATCAATTTCAAGCGATACTAAGTTCGTCGGGTCGGCTAGCATTTTAATAAGAAAACAACAGAAGTTTATGTGAGATTGTAATACAATAATTTAGACCAGCAATATGACGTCAGCTATAACTTATAAAATAAACTTTACAATGCGAAAACAAACAATGAAGAATTAAACTTTAATATTTTATAAAATGATTATATTATTTATTACGTACTTGTTAGCTTTTGTTTTATACACATTCGAACCGTTCGGCATTGTACGGGTTAATTAAAGCTTTAAATTATTTTGCTTAAAGTTTCTACAATTTTCAGCTGCCATCGAATTACAATAAAAGCGATTCACGCAATATACAAATTTAAGTAAAAGCAAATGATGAATTATTAAAGTTTACACTGAGAAATAATAAGTTAAATAGCTCGTTTACGCTATAGCTCCTGTCCTGGTATGTGTAACACAATATAGACTCTTATACGTATCTGCCGAGCATGATTAAAAATTTATATATAACGTGAAATTAGTCGATACATTTTACAATGTCCATTTCATTTATAAAAAACACGTAGCTGTTAAGGACGCACGCCGACCTGTAACAATGCGGAAGATAAGAAATATGAAACATACAAAAAAAAAGCAAGGAGTGTCGTTCCAGGCTAGTGTCGCACGAGTCACCCCTATAAGGTACGACATCAAAATGTCAAGACCGAACCGTTTTTTATACGAAATATGATTGGTTCGAATTCTCACACGGATTCAGCAGTCAGCATTTGTAGCGCGCGCTCGTCACCGACCGCGCTACCGATTTGGCGCACTTTTGTAAAAAACCGTTACAACAGTTAAGACATAAAACCGTTATAACACTACAACGTGGGTGCACTCTATTTTTATTGGATTAAGAAGAGGATTAGTTGCTGCCGTTCCAGTGTACGAGGGGCGAATCAAGCACAAGTCGCTAGACGCAAGATCATCGAAGAGCGGCCGTACTGACAACTGACTTCCGGGTACAGTAAGTGGCTAAGATTACACATAGTGACACTAGGTACACAAGCAACAGCACACGTAGGGGTTATAGGCACACACCCCCCTGTCCCGCAGAGGAGGCTCTTTTTTCCCGCCGTTTTTAACGGTCTATAGTGTCCATGTTGGACCTGGCGGCTTTTTTGGAGGACCACCATCCGGAGGTCCTCCAAGCCTATCAGGCGGCGAAGTACCGCCTCCCCACACCTTCAATTCCTAGCACCGCATCCCCTATGGATGCGGACATCGCGTCTGGGTCGGACGACGACACAGACGGCTTCTCCATGGCCCGCAGGCACAAGC
>NJDC01003421.1:66168-76291 GCA_002245475.1 Calephelis virginiensis
GGGGACTACAATGCTAGACATTCATTTTGGGACCCGCACGTCACTAACGTGAGAGGACGGGACCTAGTCAGACTGATAGACAGACATAATATGGCGGTCCTAGCTCCACTCTCCGGTAGTTGGTCATTCTCCGAGCACACTCGACATAGCGCTGGTACGGAACCTAGCCCTACAGCTACGTTCAGTAACAGTACTACACGAGCTCGACTCCGACCATAGACCAGTAATCTATAAACTAGGCCCAGAAAACCGCGCCCTCCCGACTAAAATGAAAACTATCATCGACTGGAAAAAACTAGACGAAAACTTCTAGTCGATAAACCCAGAAAGTCTCGACCAAATACCTGACCATATATCCACGGTCGAGACAGCAAATACAGCCATTAAATCACTAAACACTCTTATTCATGATGTGGTGGATAGCTCGTCAAGGGAGATCCCGGATACCTACGAGCTCCCAGACGAGCTAAGAAACCTGTTACGTAGGAAAAACGCCGCCATGCGACGTTATAGGACATACAGGACAGACGAAAACCGCCGATCGTACCGGACTTTACAAAGAGAAGTAAAAGGGCGTTTCGCCGACTACCGGAACGATAGGTGGGACAGACTATTAGGTAGTATCGAGCCCTCGCACACGGCCTTTTGGCCGTTGGCGAGAGCTATTAAAAACGACCAAATTGTAGATATGCCCCCGTTAGCGAAACCTGACGGCACTCTCGCATTTCACGACTCCGAAAAAGCCGAATGTTTGGCCGACAACATTCAGGCTCAATGTAGTCCATCCAGCGAACCCACAGACCCAGAACACGTCCAAATGGTAGATAGGGAAGTCCAACGTAGGGCCTCACTGCCACCAGAGGGAGAACCCATACAACCGACAGACACCGAAGAAGTGACTGACCTAATAAAAGGTCTACATAACAAAAAAGCCCCGGGTCCAGATAAAATAACTAATAAAGTTATTAAATACCTCCCCGCCCCCCTCATATGCCTGCTGGTCAGCATCTTCAATGCTCTACTAGCCGGTTGCGCCTTTCCAGACGAATGGAAAGAAGCCACCGTCATAGGCATCCACAAGCCAGGCAAACCTCGCAAGTCACCCACTAGTTACAGACCCATTAGCCTAATTAACACATTAGGTAAAATATACGAGAGAATTATTCTCTCACGTCTTAAGCCAGTAGTTTGGGAAAAGGGCCTGATACCGAACGAACAATTCGGTTTCAGAGCCGCCCACCAAGTGCACCGCCTAACGGAGCACATCCTGTCTGGCTTAAATTCTACCTGTGGCTTCAAGGAGAACACAGGCGCCATATTCCTGGACGTTTTTTACAAGCAGACATTTACAAGCAGGTGTCCCTCAAGGATCAGTGCTCTCACCTATCCTGTTTTCATTATACTCGAGCGACGTCCCACGAGTACCTAACGTAGAGTTAGCCCTGTTCGCGGATGATACCGCCTTATATTCCACACATGTATTCAATCTCATAATTTCAAAAAGACTGCAAATAGCAGCCGACTCTCTAGCTACCTGGTTCAAAAAGTGGCGTGTAGAAGTTAATCCGGAAAAAAGTAAGGCAGTACTTTTCTGTAGGAAAAAGATTCCCACCCTACCAGAAGTTTCCACCAAATTAGACAAATATCTATGTTCGGTAGCGTTATCCCGTGGGAAAGCGAAGTCAAGTACCTCGGGGTAACGCTGGACAAAGATATGAAATTTCAATCGCACATTAAACGTGTGAAAAATAAAGCTAAACATGTAATGTACCGCTTACATAGCCTTCTGAACAAAAATAGTAAATTGTCACTTAGAAATAAGTTGACTCTTTATAAAACTTGCATACGACCCATACTGTCATATGCAAGTGTAGCATTCGCCCATCTCCATAAGAGAACCCTGTACCCATTACAAGTTGTTCAAAATAAGTTCCTACGACTAACCACCGGCGCACCGTGGTACATGCGCAACACAGATTTACATAGAGACTTGGAATTGCCTAGCCTAGCGAAGCACTTTCAAGAACTCTCCCAAACATATTTTTTTAAGTTAGAAAATCACCCGAACCCTCTGATGGCAGCAGCCAACGATTATGTCCCCGAGACGGACCCACCTCCGCTTCGCCGGTGGCCTTGTCACGTGATTCTAGACCCCGATGACCCCATCACCGAGGCAAACGCCTCATACAACAGTACACACACACATACAAACTCGCGACTCCGCCGCCGCCGGGGGCGGCGAAGACCCTTGTTCCGCCCTGGGCGGAACACAGCCACGATATCCTCTTCCGAAACGACCCAAGGTCCCACCCTAAGCCGAGGTACGGCCTCACAGGAGACACCCTTACGGAGGGGGGTCCCAGGCCCCACCCAAAATTAAATCTCTGGCTGAGCACTCTGCTCGCCCACTAGCCCGGTGACGTTGTTAAAGTCAATAGACGTACACAACTGTAGTCATTTCGAAAAAAAAAACGACCAGCATTCCGGGTCTGATCTCCGCTACGAGAACAAGGAAGAAAGAAGAACTCTGGAAGAACCTCTGCAAGAATACTGGAAGAACCTCTGCAAGAACTCTGGAAGAACCTCTGCCAGAATACTGGAAGAATCTCTGCAATACGGGAGAATCAGAACCTATGTAGTGTTTACAGTCCACTATTATTGTAACTCAGATGAAACAATTTTTATTGATTAAAGTTTGCATTATTTTCGTCTACGATTTAATCGACGGTTTCATTAATCTGTCGTAGGGACGTAAGGACAGTTCCCAAGTAGCTTTAACATCCCCTACCCCGGCCAGGCCCTCGCAGCTGTGACCAACTGCCTGTTTGTCACGGCCACGTTGGCTCATCACCGGCGAAGAAGTCTCACGTCCGCTACCTACCTACTTTTAGCGGTCCTTCTAAGGATCCACTATATCTCTGGTCTTTCGAGGCATGATCATTTACATCTTTGGTCCTTGTAAGGATCGCTACATCTTTGGTCCTTCGCAGCCAGCGGGGGTCCATTACAGTGGTCTTAATATTTATATATTATTTTCGTCTTATTCACAATATTTCTAATATATACAAGAATCGACATGGATGATGAAAAAAAAATAGCTATATCAAGTTTTCTTTAAATAATAATGGCCGCTCGCATGTTTTTGTGTTACATAATGGTTTCTCGAGTTCGACAAAGATATTTCTATTCGAGACTCAGAATACGTACCTGAAAACGCAAAAAAATAAAAATATGTAAAATACAAAAAAGGTAATGTTGCTACAAGCCAGACAACGACGCACGCTCTCAGGTGATAATAATTGATTAAACTTGAACAGGTAAATTTGAATATTAAAGGCGCTATTAATAATTTAAGTCTGATTTTTTTACTGTCTCAGTTAAACATTTAAAATATCCAGACATTTTAAGAACAATAATTTGTAGAAACCTTATCCCCCGTACTAATAAAATTTACGCGCCCACTGATTTGGTGTGTAACTTTACTTTTGCTAACAAAAAATGAAGTAACACGCCAGATCAAACGGCGCGTAAATTTAATAGTAAGGGTATAAATATTTAACTCTGGTTAAGCTTCACCAACCCATTTTTAAAACTAACCCAGGAACGTGCAAGAGGCCCAACAAGACTTTTTACGAAAATCAAAGTCTTCAAATTGACATAATGCATTTTCCTTATAAATAATTCTAAATAAAGTTTTCATTACATCATTTGTCCAAATAAATATTTTTTTAGAAAAAGTAAGAAGTGATCATTTATACAAATCAATATTTTGATATCTTCATTGAAATCTTGCTAAGAATCTTATACAGTGGACCCCCGATAATCCGGCCCCTGTCTGATCCGGCGCCCCTGTAATCCAACATGACTTTTTATAAAAGATATGTATTTGACAATCTTCGCTAATGTAGATCACGCAGGTTTGAACAGATTACAACTCGTACGCGTTCGTAAAAAAATTGATGAATATTTCTAAGCTTTATAATTTGATAGATTCATTACTTACATGATGTTGATTAATAATTCTTGATTATTAAGTATTATAAATTAAGTACATAAATTAAGTATGATTTGTACTTCAAAATACATATAACATATAGAATCTTATCATTTGTTATGTAATTTGTCGGATTACAAGGTACTCTTTTGTAAAAAAATCGGACTATAGGGGGTCTTAGGCAGTGTTCTATAATCCGACAAATTCGCTTGTCCGACACTACCCTGCATAATGTTTATCAGATTACCGGAGGCCCACTGTACCTCTATACATCTTCGTCACAGTCCACATATGTAACAGTATGGGAACTAGGCCTAGTTGATAAAATACTTACTTATCTACACTCTATTGAAGAATAGTTATTTTTATATCAATCGAATATTAATAACTACGTTGTTTACAAATAATATAAGTATAATATCTAGTCACCAGTTCACAGTGATTGTAGTCACCAGCAAAATTCTATGGCCTTCTGTTATATCGTGCACTACGTGTTCTACATTTCCTATTAGTTTAACAGAAAATCACTAGATGGCACAATATTAAATTATTTATCCGCAGAGCATTCGACATCAATGAAACATCGACTCTTTGTCATGAAAAAAATATTTAAATGTGACAGTGTGCCACAAATTATAAAGACTTATGTACAAGTACAGTGTGCCATATTGGTTTGAGTGTGTACGAGTGTGTTTATTGTTTTTTGACAAAAAACTAAACATTCATATGAGATATTGGTGTCGTTTGAAAGCATATGAGATGTACAATAATAGTTTGAAACAATAATATCCAGTAACTTGTGTGCTTTGCTTGTAGAACTCAAAACAAAAAAGTATATGTATGATATTATTTTATTTCTCCAATTTTCATCTTTTTTTCGTCTTTTACCATTAATTTAAGCTATTAAAAATTTAAATAATTCAAGTTCTTTGTTTTCTTTAACTTTCCGTGAGTGGTTTTTACTTGAATATAGCTTTAGTAGTTTTTTAGGAGTAATCGTTTTCGTCGAGAGGACCGCGAGCACTCGTAATTAATAATAAGACATTTAATGCGCGGACAGGTGAGGCGAGTGTCACGCACGAAGTATGGATATTTGACGTTAGAAAGTATGACGTTGGTTACCCCAGCATGAGACGAATATGATCGTAGTATTTTTAAAAGATTTCGAAAACGAAAAAAAACGCAACGTACTACTGCAGCACCAAGTAACTGCATAGGGGCCCGTCGATGTGCATGTCTGTGTGATTGCTGTTTTGAAAGTTTGTAGCTAGTTTCCATACTGTTTCATATTTGTACTGTATCGTAAGTGACATAACAAACTTAAGCTTGATAAAATACTTGGGCGAAATAACTAGGAACTTGACCCAAAGCACTTTACTCCCACTGTCCCCACAAAAGGTTATAAAATGCACTATTACTCTTTCCACTATTACCTAAAAATATGGCATTCCTTGTTGGGCTTCATACATTTTAACTTCATCTTTTTTCATCACCATTTCCGGTCTGCAACAAAATTATAAAACACATACATAAAAGAAGCTATATTTCTTAACCTACAACTAGAGGATTCGATCCCGGGATCCCGGTCATATTTCAGTTCCGTATTTTTCGGGATAAAATTTCATAAATCCCGAGATTTTCGGGATTTACCAAGTTTTATAAAAATGTTAATAATGTACGTGCAACGAAACGACCCCACTTTCATTTGACGTTTTGACGGTTATCTTGTATACAGTGCTGATTTCATTTGTTTTGCTAAGGAAAGGTATCACCGTATTACGTGTAAAAAACCGCTATTTTTGTTAATTGGTCATAAATAATGAATTTGAAAAAATAACAATCTGTCTGAGTAAACATAAATGGAAAACAACTGATGTTATTTTCTGTAATTTTAAAATGTTATGTTTATGTTGGGAATATACTTAAATGCTCTTTTCATTGCAGTTAAGTTTTATGAAGAAAACAATACCATTATCCAAAAAACGTTTTATATCAAACAGTTTATAAAGTTTTTGGTCTATTTAATTTAAAATATGTATACCTTTAGACCAGTGGTGGGCAAATTACAATCCGCGGGCCGCATTTGGCCCGTAAGAGGTTTTAGTCCGGCCCGCCGAGCTTTTTTTTTCTTGAGGAAAAAATTTGAACCTCCTTAAAAAAAATAATGTTCGAAAAGTTAAGACTATTGAAATTTGAACAATTAAGATACTGAATCTGTACTTCAAACATACATAATGCGAATTTCATATATTAAGACTTCATAAATCGATTTCATTTTAATTGTAATTGTAAAATAAAAAAGTGCCTTGTGTTATCTTTATTCAACGTTATATTTACAGCTCTTTTTAGGTGTTTTTATACTTACCAGCCCGTCTCAAGATTTATTTTAATTTACTGGCCCACCACTAGATTTGTTTTGATTTACCGGCCCGCGGTCAAAAAAACTTGCCACCCCTGATAGACATTGATCTCTTTAGCATATATTATTTTTAATTTTTATAGTATGTCTACACAAAGTTTAAGAGGATGATTTTTTTCGAGTTTAAAATAAAATAAAGAACCTAGGCAATTCTGTAGCAAGTGTCAGTCCCTTGTTTGTTTATTTTATCAGAAGTATAATTTTATTTTGTATTTTTAGATTTAAATAAATAGTTAATTTTGAAATTCTAACGACATTTTTAAAGTGCATTTCACCAATACGATCCCGGGACTATCCCAGATGGTATGAAACTACCATCGGACACCAAAGTTAGCAAAGGATGCGTAGCTACCCTAAAGCAGCGAGTATACCATTTACCGTGTCCTTGAAACAGAAACATGTCAGTTAAGGCGGTAGAAATAAAATACCAATCTAGCAGAGTCATTGTAAAACCTTACGTCCCTTTCTAACCTACTTTAGCTGATTTTTTACAAGCTGTCTGGTCTACTACATAGTCAGTCTACATATCCCTATGAAAGGAAGGAGATAGAAAGGATTTACGAACCTTCAGTTCCATCATGAGATCAGCTCCATGTTGTAATATATTGGCATTACCACCGATTTACACATATCAGCAAAATTTCAGCTCAATCGGTGACCAGAAAGTGGGTCAAATTTAACTTGTAAGATTCTACCAAGACAAACATACAAATGTTGCAAGTTAAATAAAAACCATTATATATAATAATTTATGTCAACACTACATAAGGGAACACGCATTATTAAAAAAAATACTCACAATGTTAACTGCACAGGTTGTTGATGAACTGAAACAAAATAATACATAATAAATAATTTAGACGGCCAAAAAACACAACCCCAATTTCATTTCCTTATCATTTGCGTACAGAAAGATATACATTAGATATTAAATTTAACCAATTCTAAATGACTATTTTTCGAAAATGAATCGTCATAACCCATTCGGTATTGGCCAAATAATCGCGTAACATGATATGAAAAAAAAACAAAAGCCTATGTTGGAGACAAAAGAAATTAACAATTTTCATGCAACATAGAACTTTTAGTATGGCAACACTAAAGGCTTTCTGTTTCCTCAGATCGTACAGGCAACATGTGGCTCATATAATTCCAATTAAAAAATTAAATAACGGACCATTCGCCCCTTTGTTTGAAAGATTAAAATAATGCACAATATATTTTCGCGTTGCGTATATATTTGTAAAACTCGGATTTCTCATTTCAAGAGGAGATGCAGTTGGGGGAGATACTTGAGATGAACTTGAATAGAAAATCTCCGGCCTTATAATTTGGTGCAAATTCCGATCCTACATATGTTTTGTAGCCACTTCTCCAATTAAATACTTACCAATTCCTGGCTGCTGTATGATCGCTGTGACGTCAGTGAAGTACACCGGCTGGATGGTTTGTATGAAGTCTTTGGGTTGGTCTATGAAGGTGTCCTGAATCTGCGGCTGAGTCACGATGATCTGCTGCAAACGCCATTTCTCCATCGCCATGTTATCCTCCTCTTCTTTCTGAAGCCGTTCCACTTGTTTGTACGACGGCTCGCCGCCGATATAGTCTCTTTTTACACGGTTGTGAGTTTTTATTTCATGTTTTCTTAGATCTGATCTGTGGAAGGAAATAATGCCAAAAGTTTGCAAAATTATTGTTTGAATGTATCATAACCTTCTCATATTCAAACCAACAGATGCCGTATTTTGAAACTACTGTTTGACAACTTTTTCGTTTAAAGAAAACTGAAGTTATTTGTAGCGTATACCAACCCTATTATCAGATTAATGATAGAAATTTCTTAGTTAGTGAGAAATTTGATATGTTTGGATATTTGGATGTTTTGACGTATGTTTGTTTATTTCAAACGCGACGTTTATCCGCATTCCGGGCCGAAACACAAAACCACGTTGCGGCGCCGCGCCGTTAGAATCGGCAATAGCGTCACTGCCGATTGTAGCGGCGCCACACTATTTATTTATTTTAAAAAGTTATCTTTTTAATAACAAATAAGCAATAAGGAACCACAACGCGCTTATATTTTTTGGCCCTATTACTCATTGGAAACCGTTAAAGTTAAATAACTTAAATAGAAGAGTTCCTTAAGCAGAAAATAACAAGAGTTTTTATCATGAATTGCTATCGACTACTTTTGGTTATTTACGTATCGAAAATCGAAGTCTATAGCGTTTTCGCTCTTAAAATATAGTTCTATTAGTTACCAGTAGAGGCGCTGTTCAAAATTTTCATATAAACTTTTTACGGAAACGCTCGCAAGTGTAACACCGTACACTCATAGTAAAAGTATGGCTATTAATGTTATATTAGTAAAATAAATTTCTATTTCTGTACACGACGGTACCAAAATTGCGAAAAACAGGAGTTATGAAAATTGATGTATGAAAATATGAGTATTGACATAACATGTGAGTGCAGCACCTACTTTGACTTAAAGTTGACCAGTGGAGAATTCCAATAGGCATTAATTTCGTTTTTCTACATACCAATTTTGTTTGTTGTACAATAAATGTTAATAAATAAGCTACGAATAATTGCGCTATACAGATGTTTGGAAAAATCGTGCGATATCAGGAGATATAAAAAATCCCGCGAGTACAGGAGTTACGACAAAATGCGCAAGTATTTTAATCACTTTTAAGCAAAAGTAATAACAATAAGAGAAATCTAATTCCGATCCGATATAGACTCGTCACAAATGCCTCATGGAGGGTGAATGAATGAATATAAAGTCTGTTTTTCCTTAGCAGTCCAATTTGGTGAACAAACACCACTTGATAGAAAAACATCAAAGTTTCACATTAATCTCACGCACTGAACTAAATGTTATTGGTTTTGCATATTCAAAACTTAGTTACGGTATGTTTGACACTGAAATCTGTTTCGAATTCATCAATTTAACACATAAAATTTGCAAAAAAATATTAGAAATTGAAATCTATTTGCGCAGATAAGTAACACAATATGAACTTGAAATATAGAACTTAAGATTGTCTATGAAATTTATAGACATAGGCAATGATGAATGCATTTGAATGGTAAATTGAATGATTCTTTTGCAACGACAAACAGTTTTGAAATTAAAATAAATAGCTTGTAATTATTTTATAAACAGCTTAAATCTTAAAATGTTGTTTTGTGGAAGGCAACTTTTTTGCGAAAAGGCTTTCAATCGGTTTTAAGTAATCGACTCCAAGGAATAATTAAAATCATAATCAAAATCAATCAATTTTTATTGACTGGTTCTTTTTTCGAGATAAATACCTTAAAATGAGAATATACAGTCGTGGTCAACTAATTAGGGACACTCTTTAGTTAAACCGAATTGTGAATTTATTTTTTATTTTCCAACGAGTCTAAACAATATTCCATATCTCTTACATGTAAGTATAGTCATTTATGTGCCCGATTATACAAACAATAACAACTTCATAAACATTAAACCTCTTTACAGTATAGCTAATATATTATCGTAGTGCTATTTGTTCAAATAATGCTGGCTGGCAATTTAATTAGGGACACTGAGATATTGCGTTCAATTTTAAAAATTTGAATCTTAATACTTTTTTACTTCTTCTCTTATTGTTTCGTGGTAGTTTTGGCGGCAATCCCGATATTTATTTTAAGTTTTGAAAAATATTTTGAAGAAAAAT
>NJDC01003422.1:6895-31460 GCA_002245475.1 Calephelis virginiensis
CCAACTGTATAAACGTATTTCAGATTAGAATGACATTTCACTTATATTTTATTCATTATTCTTTAATTATTACAAACTCTAAATACTTTCTATTTATTTGTTACGCTTTCACAACTAAACGCTAAACCAATTTTAATGGAATTCGACATACATATATTTAAGGATCTGAGTCCATACATAGGCTACTTTGTTTTCAATTTAGCAAAGATTTATTATGAAAGATGGAAGTTTGTATGAGAATCTAATCTATGGTGACGAAGGTGCGTGTAATCAGTTATTATTACGTATACTGCAGTTCTCACCTGTTTTCCTCGATTTCGTTCGCATCCATTGAGTAGAATAGACCATCTTACTTTCTTACAGACAGCTTATTTTATGATATTGGAAGGCAAACAAGCAAATGAATTTCCTGGCCGTAAGAAATTAATGCCGCCTAGAAACACCAAAGCTGGGAATGCTGCATTGCCAACCTAAGACGTTAGGCCTCGAGCAAAAAGTAAGTTTACCTGCTACCTAACCCTCCGAACTGGAACACGTCATGCAAGCATGGATGTTAAGGCGGCATGAGTAGCATAATAGGAATAGGTGGTACCAATCCGGCGAGTCGCTGCGAATCTTTACCACTTGGTCAGCTGTCACGACGCTAGTGACAGTAAGCCTATGTTCGCCTATTAATTGAATTTGAATTTGAATTTGAATTTGCCTGGTAGGAAGGCAGATAATATATTCTTCAGAAGGAGCCCGGATTACCATGGTAAAAGTCGAGCACAGGTCAAATTATAGGTCATTACCAACAAGAATACTGGTGGTAGTGTGTTGTGTAGCACATTGACCGTGAATCTCCGCCTTACCTATTTCTGCCACCATAATTACTTTGGCATTTTCCTGTACCTGTTCCTGTTCTTAACATTCCGGCCACAGGACAGCGACGCACCTGTAACATCAATGGTATCTATAGACTACGATTGTCTCTTACTCAGGAGAGCTGTGTGATCTCACATAAAAACTCATAATAAATATTTGACTTTGTGCTTCCAATAGGTTTCCATTGAACAAATGCCGTATTTCCAAACGGATACGACTTACAAATAAAAAGTAAGAGTGTATTCATTCCTTAAAATTTAGCAAAGCCTCAGCAATAATCATGGTGTTGCAAATCTCCATGGGCAGCAATGATCAATCAGAAACCATCAGCTGACCCATTTGCGTGTTTGCCTCTGTCTAAAGACAGCGTCATCTATTATATTTATCGATAATGAGATCTCTTCAGATTCATAGTCTTAATATAACCAGATAGATGGCGCTATTTGAAATATGTAGTAGTAGATAATATGAATTCAAGTCTGTAAAAACATAATGGCGAATAAATTTGGTGACAAACAACTCGTCTGCTGTTTCCTTATATATCCTGAATAAAGGGCGAAAAATTACGTCTTTTCAGCCTCCTCATGTATAAAAAGCGGAGATAAGCTACTTTTCATACTGAAGTTTAGGATAAAACCAGGATATACTGCACTTTATTAAATCGTTTTATAGAACTTAGATCAAAGAAGAAATTAAAGAAAAGACTAGTTATTGTTCACAAAATTGTTTTTTAAATTCCATAGCCTTAGCGAGTTTTGCGCTATTCTACACTTTGAAACATAAATCACACATAGGGGATAGTTGCCGAACCCACATAAATAACGTTTGGGATAAGTGACTGGCTGAAAAACAAGGTGCCTTTTTACGATCTACCCTCACTTAATATTGATTGCATTAAGCCATCTCAAGCAAATGTTCAGAGACATGCGATAATCAAGAATGGTATGTAATAGTTCGAAATATTAATTAGTATTTAATATAAATTAGTATTTTCAATTTTCTAATAAAGACAACGTTGCCCGGGATTGAATATGTGCCCTGTTGGCGATAAGCTTGCCACCTATCACATTGTAGCACTTCGGATACTTATGGGTGCCCTGGTTGCCCTCTGCTACTTCTTCGGGGATATAGGCCTAAGGATAATTAGAAGGTTTTTATAAAATTATAAATCATGAAAATCGAATATATATACCACCTATCTATCTCGGTTTACTCTATACTTGTAATGAAATGGCAAAAATAAAATCCCGGAAGTCACAAGGGTTGTCTGATTAATACCGCTATTCAATTTACGAGATTAAAATCAGGGAAATTTAAAGATTTTTTTTAAGTTGTAGCATTCCCGTTTTGAATTGAAATAACAAAAATCTAATTTATCGTAACAAATAATTAATTACTTGAGGAACATTATCAATTTTGAACCATGAAAATCGGACATCTATTGGTACCTATACCACTGCGGCATCGATTTTGGTTTACCTTATACGTATAATGAAATGGCAAAAAAATTTTAATCCCTGAAGTCACAAGGGTTGCCTGATTAATTCCGCTATTTATTTTACGAGATTAAAGTCAGGGAAATTAAAAGATTTTTTTAAGTTGTAGCATTCCCGTTTTGAAATGAAATAACAAAATCTAATTTATCGTAACAAATGATTCTTTACTATAGAAACACTATCATACTAATATTTTAGATGCGAATGTTTGTTTGTGTGATCGTTTTTGCTTTTTCCGCAAAAACTGTTAAACCAATTTTCATGAAATTTGGCACAGACGTAGTAATTTGGATTAACTTTAGCACTTACGAAATTTCCGTTTTTTTTTTTGTTTTAATGCTTACGTGATCAGGATGGATCACATTACCCAAATATATTATAGGGAGTTTTAAAAAATATATTTTTATGGTAATGTGTAAGTATACTCACTACATAGTATAAAACAAAGTCGCTTTCTCTGTCCTTATGTCAATTTTTATGCTTAAATCTTTAAGACTATGCAACGGATTTTGATGCGGATTTTTTTTAAGATAAAGTGGTCGAAGAGGAAGGTTTATATGTATATTTAATACCCGTGCGAAGCCCGAGGCCGGCCGCTAATTACAAATCCCAATATAGCCTTTTCTTTTGAACACCCAAAATAATGGTTCGATTTGGCTGACCGTCAGTCACGACTTACTCTTAGCGCCTAAGATTGATAGTATTACATAGAATAAAAAAACATTCAAGGGTAACCATGATCGATGAAATTAAATGTTGCCTGCATGACCATGTAAAGGACGCCATAAAGTAAGATAAAAAAATACAGCGAATTTTTTCGGAAACGAAATATGATCATTGTTGTTTGAGTACTGCTATAATCAAAAGAAAGCAAGTTGAATTGTTTGGTTTTTTATTATATTTGCATGTATTCAGGACGAAATTCCACTCCAGGCTGTGTTGTGCAAATTAAATGTGTTTTCATTTGGTCAAATATCATTTGGCTTTGTCCTTTGTCGTTTTTGTTGGGTCCTCATTAAGCTACTGTAGTGACAGAATATTGTGTATTTTCCCGGTTGTATTTTTTGTTGGAAATTATTCACAGAAAAAGCTTTTTATATTAACACTGTAAACTTATCTAAAGAAAAAATAGCATAAAAAAGTTTAGTCGAATATTATCGAGTTAAGAAAAAGTTAAAATGATAGAAGATTATAAATGACTTGTGGGTGTGTGCAGGTGTATTTAACTTTTTAGATAATTATATTTTTATGGCATTGAAAGACTAAAGAGACTGAAAAGAAAGATGAAAGTTCCAAACCTGTATAAAGTATAATTGATTTTCTGTAAAAATAATAAAATTGTGAAAAGGTATTAATTGTATGACTAGTTCAGAATATGATATTTAATACCAGGCACACAAAGACGCGTTAGATATATAACCCCTGTTTATCCTGTGGGGTATTAAAAACGATTATCCGTCAGCTACAATATGCAAATGGATATTCTTTTAGAAATACACTGCCCTGTTTACACATCCATATATCTTAATCGCCTATGGTCTAGTTTCTAATGGATATTGACATGTTGGTCTCCATAATAGACTGTAAATGTTTTGATGTAAACAGCAATAACTTGTCGACAACACAAGAAAAATTTGCATTCCGTTAATAACCTACATTTTTTTTGTCATCTGTGCCTATAAATGTTTTTTTTTTCGTGTTTGTTCGGGTTTGTGTAGAGTAGAGCATTTAAATTTCTGTTAGGTACGTCGTAACAGGCAAGCAAAGGTTAAATAGGTTGTTAGCAACATGACCACCAGTGGTATGGTGGTGGTATAGTGGTGCCGTGATGAAACCTATTGTGGGAAAAATTTGTAAAATATGGAATTAGGAGAGTGATAATAATTATTTGATTAATTTATCTTTCTTCATTCAGAAACAGCTGTTTTTCGACTAGTTGAATAACTTATTTTAATCATAACTAATTAATTCGAAATACATGTCACAGTTCTGTTTACAATAAACTTATTTGTTTCATAAAACTAATAGATAAAAGACAATATGAAACTTTCCATTTTATGATTTTCCAAACCAGTTATAAAATGAAAGTTAAGTCAAAACTGGAAAGCTTAGTATCTTTTCTTTTAAAAGATTAACTTCTTTGTACAAAACTATTTCTCGTAAAGTGCACGGAAAAGAATTGTTACATTTTCTTAATCTAGATATTACTCGTCTCTGCAAAAATGTTGTACAAAAAAAATACAACATTATTTCTATTTATCATTTTGTCAAAATATTATCGCCTCTGTGGTCTAGCGGTTCAGGTGTTCCACTTGACTGCATGAGGTCCTGGATTCGAATCCTGGTTCGGGCAACAAAAGAAATTTTGGGTTTTTCAATTTTCTAATAAAAAAAACATTGTTCGGGATTGGATATGTGCCCTTTTGGCGATAGGCTTGCCACCTATCACATCGTGGGACCCAGTGTCTTCGGCTATTCGTGGGTGTCTAGTTGTGCCTCCGCCTACCTCTTCGGGGATATGGGCATGAAGATGGTTTGGAAATCAGTCACCGAGGTCTTCCCAAACGATTATGACATAGAAACCCTCAAGAAAAAAACATACTCGTTCCTTAAAGGTCGGCAACACATTTGTCATACTCCTGGTGTTGCGGATGTCCGTGGACGGCGGTGATCACTTTTCATTAGGTGACCCACTTGCTCGTTTGCCTCCTCTTGTATAAAAAAATGATAGTTTTTCTCTATGTCTCTTTACATTCCAATTGAATAAGTTATAGAACTAACGCAACCGACTTCATTATTTTTGAAGCATATTTTTTTAATGCCTTCTTTCTGTGTGGATTGGTTCCTATGTAAAAGCTAAATCAGATAACCCGATATTAGTTCCTGGATGTAAGCTTTGATACTAAAAGACTTCGTACTTTTGAAAGCAAATGAAAGGATTTAGAGAATCAGTAGAAAGTTTATTTCATAAACAAAATTGATCTAGGACGTAGGTAGTTCAGTTTAGATATGATATTAAAATGCAACATAACAGACATCTTCATGCCAGTAGTTCTGAAAAGCTAATCATGATAAGCTGAAGATCTAAAAATACTTCAAAAAATGGGAAAGTGGTAAAGCTTTTTCTAACTAGACAATTAGGAACGGAAAGTTATTTTTAAAAATCGCTTTAAGATACTGCACCTATTTATCAGCCAAAAATTAGTTACAAATACATGTTTTAACATCTAACTGGCTGGCTGGCTGACCCGATAGGTATTGCTCTGTCCTAACTATGAATATCGATTTTTTTTCACACCATTCTTCTCATGACATTAACTAACACACAAAAAAAATATTCAAACATCCGCTTACGTGATCACCAACGGAATTGAGGATTCATTTCTATATTAATAGTTTAAATATTAGTCCTAACGTTTTCTTTTTATTTATTTTTCATCATATATTCATTAATTGATTGAACCCCTGACAGAAAAAGAGCCGTATTATAATTTCGCGTTTTTCCGTTTGAAAACACACTCACATATTACGGACAGGTTTTATTGGAAGTTTAAAAAAATTATAATGTGTTTTTTTTTATATATTTGATAAATTATGTAATCGAAATCCCAATATAGCCTTTTCTTTTGAGTATTCTAAATGTGATGCGTTAAAATGTGATTTCTTCAGGAAACCATTTGTATGACTTAACATCAGTCATGATATACTCTTAGCGTCTAAATTCGACATTATTACATAGCATAACTTACCTCGAAGGGTAACCACGATCGATGACATTAAATGACGCCTGCATGACCGTGTAAAGGACGCCATAAAATAAGAGAAAAATAAATACAACGAATTTTACTGAAACAAAATATGAGCATCGTTATTTGAGTAATGCTATAATCAAAAGACAGAAAGTTAAATTGTTTGGTTGTTTGTTACATTTGTATGTATTCAGGTCGAAATTCCACTCCCGGCTGTGTTGTGCAAATTAAATGTGTTTTTATTTTGTTAAATATCATTTGGCTTTGTCCTGGAAGTACGTTTCGTTTTTGTTGGGTCCTCATTAAGCTACTGTTGTGACAGAATATTGTGAATTTTCCCGGTTGTATTTTTTTTATTGGGTGCTATTCGCAGAAAATTACCATTTCCATTTGTATTAACACTGTAAACTTATTAAAAGAAAAAAATAGAAGAAAAAGAGCTGAAAATTATCGAGTAAGGAAAACTTAAAAAAAAGTTAGAAAATTATAACTTAGAAAAATCTTGGAAAATTATATTTTTATGACAGTTACCAAAGAGAGGACGTAAAATTTATTTTTGTAAATATGATTGTGTTATTGTATTAATTGTAGTAATAGATTTTATGTGATATGACAAATAACAAACACATATCTCACCTGATAACGATGGATAACACTGGCTAACGGACACCATAGATGTTATAGGCGCGTGTTTCTCCTGTGGTCAAGGTGTTAGGCCTATTGTGCAAGTTTACAGGCTAAAACTACTATTTAACTAATATTTTTTAAAAATCTTATACAAGAGTTGAAGACTTAACTTAAGAGTTGAAGGGACTTAGTGTCTTCGGCTAGTCGTGGATACCTTGGTTGTACCTCTGCCTACCTCTTCGGGAATATGGGCGTGAAGATACTATTCTTTTTTTTTCTTTTTTAGATTTATTTTTATATTATCAATCAATACACAAAAAAGAAAAATGTTGAAATTAAATATATCGCATGAATAAATTTGACATCATGCATTATTTTAAGAAACAGTATATATTTATAAAATTGATTTTAAACTCTCCTGTTGTTACTCTAATGGCGATCAAATATTGATACCGGTTGGTTCAAAATGAAATGAAAAATAATGAAAATAAATTGCGGAAAGCACAAGTGTCTTTAATAAAATTGTATCAATAAAGAAATTTTATCAAACGCCAACGATAAAATGTAGAAACTATAAAAACTAAAGATATATAGTTTTTTAAAAATAAACTATTAATTCGGCAACTGAAAATGAATTTGTAGTTCTCCAATTGCATTTGATTTGGTCAAACAAACTGCAGGTAATTTGTTTTCCACTTCCAGCGCTTGAGCTTACGACGCGAATGTGTGAGTGCTTTAGAAGTTAGGTTAAATGGTTACGAACAGATAATATTACGCGAATTGGAAACTGTATCTAATAAACTATCACTATATTGTTGTTTTATATATTTTTTCTATTTCTCTGCATTCACTTTGTGTTATCTCTATCACCAAAAATTCCTCAGTGTAAATTGCAGAAACTACTTAATCTACACAGATAATTTATACAAAGGTTAAATAATAAAATAATGTAATATAGCCACTTATAGTAAAACTATATTATAATGAACTCTGTAAATTAAATAAATAAATAATTGAAACACAACAAAACTCGAATAAACGAATTCGATTGCATTAAGACATCATCTATTTAGATGTTATAATACCACAAATTAAATATTTTGCTCGATTTCCCCGGATCATCAGACTTGGTGGCAATAGTGGTCCCATTAAGCCCTCGAATGTACGCTAACTCTAACAAAAGCGCTCTACGCTACTCAAGTAAAAGAACACTCTGAAATTGGTTCTCAAATTACGGAGAAAACGATTATCGTACATAAAAAAGTGTATGACTCGAACATAGATCCTCCTCCTTTTCTAAAGTCGGTTAAAAATGTCTAAAAATGGTCAGAACAACATATTTTATGTTTAGATAATTATTGCATTTCTGTATCCCAACAGAATAAGTAATAGAACTAATGAAACAGACTTCAATATTTTTGCAGCATTTCTTTTTCGTGTCTTCTATGTAGGTTGGTAAATCGGAAAACTCGATATTAGTTCCTGGATGTAAGCTACTTTCATACTAAAAGGCTTCGTACTTTCAAAAGCAAATGGAAAGATTGAGAGAATCCATAGAAAGCAAAGACAAAGTTAAGTTTCGACATGATATTAAATTTAACATACCATAATCTATATCTAAAATGTTTCAGTTCGAAGGGTATGACAGCTGATAAACTTGCACAATAGGCCTATCGGCCATATCAGGATCGTCGAGTGCTTGTTTGCTGACCCGTTAAATAGTATAAATTTTACCGTATCGGTCCGGGCTCCTTCTAGCCATCCGGGAAGCTCCAGTTTTCCAGTTTCCAATTTTGGATACCAGTTTCAGATTGAGAAAGCACCGTTATAATAGCTGGAGTCTATAGACGAAATGTTTCTACATAGCAGGAGGTCTGTCGGTTTTTTTTTACTTTCAAGGAGTACTGTCGGAACACGACAGGGCGACAGTACTATTAGAATTAGTCATAGGATCTTGTAAAATAAAATTGTTCTTTTGATATAATGTATTTAATAAAATATCTAAAAAATCTTATCGCCTCTAAGGTCTAGCGGTCCGGGTGTTGGACTTGACTGCATGAGGTCCCGGGTTCGAATCCCGGGTCGGCCAATGCAAAGAAAATTGGATTTTTCCAATTTTCTAATAAAAAAAAATGTTGGTCGGCATTGGAAATGTGATCGGTTGGCGATAGGCTTGCCACCTATCACATTGTGGGACTTAGTGTCTTCGGCTAGTCGTGGGTGCCTTGGTTGTACCTCTGCCTACCTCTTCGGGGATATGGGCGTGAAGATACTTTTTTTTATCTAAAAAAAAGAGCTTGAATAAATAAAATGAAGGAATAAATACACTTTATTAAGTAACAACATTTGGGTTAGGTTAGCAAAAAGGCGATTTTATTGCTTCAGAGCGACCTTTGCCAGAAAACCTTACAGTCTACTTTGCTCTAAGAATATTAAGCAATTCAATATCTTGAAAAGAGCTTGAATAAATGAATGTTGGTTCAAACTTCTTTGCAGAATAAACTACCTGCTTTCCTGACAGGTAGCTCGTAAAATGCGAGCATAGGCTTACCGTCACTAACACCTTGACATCTCACTAGGTAGCAAAGTTTTGTTACGACTCACCCAGTTAAGTACCACGGCCTTATCTATCCCTGCCACCATAACGTCAGTGCTTGCCGTTGTTGTGTTCAAACACCATAAAAAACAAATGTTTTCTAAATTAGACACTTTAACATACTTACATTTTTAATACACACAGGCGGTCTTATCAAAGTTAGGGTGAAGGAGAACACTAGCATAAAATCGTATTATACATACCTTGGTGACAATCTGATCGTTATTGTATATATGACTTATCACAATCACTAGGGTTACTCTCGAAGCACGATTCAAGCATTATTGGAAATTGGAATCGAATATGTCATTTTAGGTACTCTTGAACACAATACTGGAGAATTCTTAACATTTAATTAATAGTAAACAATAAATTATTTTATCCTATTCTTTGAATTTATTTGTAACTAAATGTTAACAATCCTCTAATACTGTGTTCAAAAGTACCTAAAGTGACATATACGATTCCAATTTCCAATTCCCATGATATCGAGATTTAAGAGTAACCCTACAGGTAGGATAGCTTCAAAATCAGGTTGCAAAGCATCAACGTGAACTGAAGCATCAAACTCATATTGTTCATTCTTGGAAGTTGATTCGTCCCATGTATAGCTGTTATATGACTCAATAACAGCTTTAATGATGCTATCATTATTTATGTGTTAAAATGACGTATTTTTAGCAATTTTTCTTTCGCTCACTACACTGTAAACATTCTACGACCATTTATGTAATGAATAATAAATGATAAGGAAGCTGAGCAAACCTTTGCACTCAATACTCTGTGTTGTCTGTCTGTCTGTGCAAGGGACTTGGCGTGACGATATGAATGTATGTTGTAATGTAACTAAACAGTATAATATAAGATATTCATAAATAAATGACAAATATCTCTGAACAAATATGAATCGATTTAACCCTTTCGCAGTTATAGTTTAATAATTAGGTGCACTTTTTAAAATTTACAAGTACCTAATTAAATTTAATTGAATAAAAACAATGTAGATAAAAGTCTACAACTGTCAAGAGCTCAATCTATCTCTCGTTTATGTTCAGTAACGTTAGTTTAAGAACGCTAACCTCTTGGCTCATGTCAATGTCAAAAACACTATTACCTCCTAGAAAACTGGGTTGTAAAATGAAAAGAAAAATTGTCTCGTAGTTTTGATTAATTATCATGTACATTTACTAACAAAACTGCTTAAATCATTATTCAATTGTGATATAACAAACACGAACAAGATATTAAATAATCAAAATAATATTTATTTATTTCAAAATTTTATTTTAGTTACTTACCTCTTTTTCCAAAAAATTAAATATAAAGCTTGCTAAGACATTTCTGGACACAAAATAATACTATTTTGGAATCCCTACGAATTGGTCAAAGCGATTTGTATTTAATTATTTGGATGTTAAGCAATTAAACCATATTATGATAATATTAGCCGTTACCCGCGGCTTCGCTCGCGTGTCAGTTAATATATTCACTCATTATAGCCCATTTTACACGAATTTTCAAACAAATTTTCAATCCCTATTTCACCCCCCATTTTTACACGGATTTTCATAGAAACTTGCATTCCCTATTTAACCTCCTTAGGAGTAGAATTTCCAGAAATGCTTCAATACATATCTATTAATTTTAAAAAACGTAGTCGAATAATAAAGTTTCATGTTTCTACCTTTAAAAAAGACTGTCTTTCATATAACATTTCAACCCCTATTTCACGCCATCAGGGGAAGCATTTCCAAAATTCCATCCTTAGTGAGTGTCGACTTAATACAACGACCCTACTCACCAAATTTCAAGGCTGTAACTCTAACAGTGTGATAAATCAGCCGGAATTCCAGAATGAAACAGAGATGATGAATCAGTCAGTCAGGACTCAGGACATGTTATTTTATAAACATAGATGACTTGGAATGGTTATCTTCTTCGTCTGAATTATAAAATCCCTATTTTATGTTCACAGTCGTTTTTAAGGTTAACTAACTCAAACGAATTTTAAATTAAATCTTATAACATTTGTCTCATCGACTGTACCCTTAAAATAATTAAGATTACTCAAACTTCATATATAGTACAGATCAGTAATTACTTTAAGTTTGTATAAATCTACTCAATTAGCTTTACATTTTGATAGTCTCTTTCAATTAATCTATAGAAGTTTTTAGAGTGGTTGTACTAATGAAGAAAGTTAAATTAATACCCAATCTATAAGGAGGGGATGGTCTTAATGATATTACAACTGCGTTCTTCATAAAAATATTAAAAATATGCAAAACTAGTTTGTTCTTTCTGTTTTACTCATTGATTGTTCGGATATTCTGTGTAGGACCGTCTGCGAAGTAGCTCGTAGAATTCGAGTGAAGGTTAAGTTCACGGTCCACCGACTTCCTCCATGGGTCCAAGCCCTGTCGTGATGGGAGGCTGAATAACCGAGGTCATGCTGGGACCCCGGCGAAACGATTTGTATATAATGCCTTGGACATAACGAATCCGCGCAAATTGCAATATTGACGTGAACTGCAAACACTGTAATCTGCATAGTATATATGAAATGATCATTTTACTTATATTATTATGATATTTTCTGTTATGAAAGCCTTCATGGGTAAGTCCGATTCGTACTTGACTGCTTTTTTATTCATTATGTTTATATTATTAATTAATAAATTACTAAATGTAATAACCAGCATAAAGTTAAAACAAATTAGATGATATTAACCCTTGGAATTAGCAATTAAAAGGCTAATGTAATATTTTGTAGAATTAAATCTCGTTATAAGTTAGCAAATGATGTAATAAGGCCCCAATTATAGGCAAATTACATTTAAGACCAATCACAATGTCACTTTTATGACTTGTTTAATTGTTTTCACACAAACGTTTACTTAACGTTATTCGCCTTTGTGGTTTAAAGGATAGCGCACACTTAGATGGGCCGCAGCAGTATATCGGGTCAGGGCACATCATATTACACATTAAGAAAAAACCCGGAGCGATGCGACCCGGCCTTATATGCGTTGTGTCATACAAAATGTATGAAAGACATCGATGTGCATTATTGTACGTCGATGTCACGGTAATGTAATATAGAGTATTTTATCTTCAAATTAACAGGCTAAAACTCGTTTACACCTGCGCTTTATGCATTTGGTGTGCACTTGATTCATATGTAGTACACATCATTGTGACTAACGGTCAATTTAATAGCCTTTTTTATTATGTAACGAATAGGTAAGCGTGCTATTTGTGAATGATATTTTGTATTAATGTATTGACTTAATATGACAAGTATTCGATATATTGTGCTATTTTTGAGCTTTACTTGAGCGGCTTAGGATGGATTTATATAAAATTTTGTAATCTGTAACACCAAATGCATTTTTATTTAACATTTACTATGAATTAAACGAGTTTGAAATGACAACGTCTTAAATTAGGTTGTGGCTCGGAGTCACTCTTGAAAAAGTGTAACGCCCCTCACGTCTGTTACGATGAGTCACCGAATGAGAAAGAGGCCCGCCGGACCGGTACAATGTTTAAGTAAACAAAATATATTTCTATATTTAAAATTTGTGCATTTCTTATTTTCATTCAATTCCTTGTTCCTATTGTGCAATGTAATAATATTCATATCAATTAATATTCTACCGAGAAAAAGACGTAAAATCTTCGCCCGTTAAACCGTCTTTACAGGCAACCTTTTTTTTATATGTTTTAAAAAATGCAATATTTATTATCAAAAAATTGAAATATGCTGGTGTACACTGTACACTGTGTACACTGAAGGCGTAGCCCTATCGCATGTTGACGCACCGCTCGGCTGTAGGTACTTATTTCAAAAATAAAGCCGAGTTAAAATACTATAGATAACATCACGACGCGTTCTGTTAAAGGTGTACGCTATCCATGTCGGTCCGGTGTTGGCGTTGATAACATAAAGCCTCAAGTTCCAGTCAAGGGTCGGTCAACTCATAAATGTGTAATTTCAGTACATGATGTTCCTGGGACAGATTATTTACAATCTGTTTTATTATGTGCTATTAATTATCGCCTAAGTAGTATTTATCGGACTTGACTTCTTGAAGTCCCGGGCTCGATTCCCGGGTTGGTCAACAAAAAAGAGAAAGAAAGTGTGTATTTTCATTTTTTTTACTATAGTGGTCTGAGATAGGATATCCTTTTCAGGGACTTTAGTATCTTTGGCTAGTTGTAGGTGCCGTGGTTATGCCTCAGTCTACCATTTCGGCAATACGAGCGTGAAGATACTTTAAAAACAGTGTTGCTCGGAATCGGATGAGTGTTGTTGGTGATAAGTGGTGTCACTTGTGGGAGAAAGTTACAAAACCTTCAGCGTACCGTAGTTGCCTTCACGAGAGTGCGGGGCACTAAGAAACACTACAATTGCTTACTATTTAACGCTTGCTTTTAGTAAAAAAAAAATACATTACAAATTATAATTGGCCAGAATCGTGCACGTTGCGATCACCGCTAGTCCATTGGACTGTAATTCTGGCCCGAAAAAGTACCGCAGAGCTTGTTAGGGCGTTCCCTGGAGACGACACATACTGATCCGCCCTTGTCGGTACGAAATGAGACGGCGATGGGGGCCACTTATCACGCCAAGCCCGTACAGGCGAATCGAGGAGTGGAGAGTGTTAAATAGGCAGGAATGTGAGAGGGGGAATGGAAGCGAAGATTAATGAATTGATTGATGTAATGGATGAGAGATGCCTAGATTTCCTGTGTCTAACGGAGTGTAAGAGAAAGGGAAGTGATACTTTTGATCTCCCCGGTGGCAGGTTGGCTCTCTGGTCTGGTGTATCACAGAGCAATCATGCCAGCACTGGGTTAGGTATCATGTTATCGTCTCGCTTAGCCTCAGGCCTGAGTGAGTATGGTTTGGTTGGTCCGAGACTGCTCTGGGTCCGTATTAAGCTGGGAGTCGTGCGAGTTTTTGCTGTAGAAACCTATGCTCCGGTCAATTTGTCGTTGACTTATGACCTGGAAAAGTTTTGGGATTCTGTGAGGGATGTTCTGGATATGGTTGTAGGAAATGAAAAAGTGATTATGTGAGGTGACTTGAATGGTTGGGTGGCTAGACCCGCTTTGCTTATCCCAACGTTATTGTATGGAAGCGAGAGTTGGGTATGTTAAAATGAGCATGAAAGTAGGATAAATGCGGACGAAATGAGAGCACTACGGAAAATATGTGGTGTAACGCTCGCTGACCGCATTCGTAATAGTGAGATCCGAGAAAGAGTGGGATTGAAAGAAAGTGTTGGTGTTAAAATGCGAAAGGGCATGCTCCGCTGGTTAGGTCATGTGGAAAGAATGACAGATGAAAGATTGACAAAGCAGATATACAATGCGAATGTGGGTGGATGTAAGACCAAGACGGGGAAACCAAGGCTGACATTCCACGATCAGATCACTCGGATATTATCTGAGGGTAGTGTAAAGAGAGAGAGACTTTGTATGAAAAGGGTAATGAATTTGAAAGAAGCTATAGACAGTAGCTAGTCTGGCACTCAATACTCTCTGCTTTCTCCGTAAGGGACTTGGCATGAAGATCTGTATATATGTAAAATTGTAATACAAAATTCGATATTAGCTTTTCTTTTCTAGTGTTAAAGACAGGGCATTTTGGCACTCATTCAATGACTTTATATACTTAAAAAAGCTTTGTTCAAAGTAACGGAAACGCTTCAAAGGCTCAACAATTTCAAATGCCTCAAAACACTTCTAAAAAGACATTGGCAGTGCAAATTTTAGTAAAAATGTCCTTATATATATTTACATACCTCACACACTGTATACACGCACAAAAAGGCTTAAAACTTGTCGAAATGTTTAAGCCAGTTTTCTCATAATCACAGAAAATTCTTAAAATAGATTCATTGAAGCCTTATGTACTAAACAATTTTAGTACCTTACTCTTTCGAAGTATTATTAATTGAATTCGTGTGGTACAAGAAAATTTAACTACGAAATTCATAATTTTGTTTTGATGTTTATTCCTATAAAATAGTAGAAAAGCTGCTGAATGATTTAAATTACCTTTTCCCCCTAAAGCTTTAAGTTTTTAAATGTTAGTTCACTATCGATTAATTATGAAATCGCTGACAAGGAACTCGAGCTTATATAAGATCATGCTCATTGAAATAATTATAGATTAAATATTGACAAAATATATAAAAAAACGCATGTGGATGATTGCGGGAGACATCTTATGTAGATATTCCACGATCAAAGTCAAATGTGAAGAAAGCTGGGCAGGTCTACTTTCATCGTAACATTAGACACTCGATACAATTTGCCTTAGCCGTAAAGAACTTGGCATGAAGATAAGTTAATTTCCACATTAAAAATTTTGAAATCATTAAAATTATTTTCTATCCAGGTTCCACAAAACTACAAAATTAAAGTATCGTATCTCATAATACAAATTTAAACTATTGTATTTCTACAAATTACGTTTAAGTCTACAAAAACTGTCAACCTGTTTCGATGATTACAAGAATGTGCCATAAAGTAGGAAAATCGGCATCGTGATAGTTCAAAACTTATTGGCTAAAATTTTTAAGGGTAGAATATATCTTATAGTGGCATGAAAGTAAATATTAACTGTCAGCCCACTGTGCCCGATAAAAGTGCCTGTTAAAAAGCAAATTATTCGATATGGAACGTCTTTATACTCGGAAAGGGGTTAACAACGTGTTTTAAAATTAAACTTGTAAATTTTATTGTAACAAATAAAAATTGCAGACTTGTGGTAGCTGCGTGAAAAATGTATTTTTTCGATTTTACTTAATGTAAATATTACCAGGAAATTGCTGTTAGGTAGGCATTTTCTTGATTGACCGATACTAAGCTAATGTTTAAAAATCTAGATATGAGGAAACGTGGTTAGTCATACAGTTTAGTAGCTCTTGATCTTAAAACACATTAATTTTACTCAGCTAGTTTATAATAATAGGTCCTTACATACGAAATTAGTGTATTGAATTACTGGCCATTCCAATAACATTTTTTTCTTATTTGGTTAGTTTTTAATTCCAAATTCAAATGTATGCAGCTATTCCCTCGTGTATTTTTCATCGTGAACTATTCATATGCTAAATTCTGTTTATTTTCTTTCGCTTAGTTTAAGAAAATGGAAAATTTAAAATATCGAGTTAATTACGAGTACGAGTTCCACCGTTGAACTAAAGAAATTGCTCAAATGGTTAATGTTGTTCATGACAGTTGTGTTGCAATTAAAAACACAGTTCATTTTAATTCCCAAAGTTAACGTTCTTAAAAATTTCAACCTGCAGAAAAAGCGAGCTGTGGACGGCCGAAGACACAAGTTTACTATAAAGAATTAAGGACTATTATGGAAATAGATTCATTGCAAACTATGTTTGAGTTAGGTGCAGGATTCGATGTTAGTACTAAAACTGTTTTAATCTACTTGAAGCTAATCGATAAGTTTTAAAATTCCGCGCGAATAACGAATTGAGTCAAGCAAAAGGGAAACGCTGCTACGTTACGTTACTTGACAGGCACAATTAAAAAAGGGTTTTTAATCATATAATTACTTTTAATTAAAAATGGATGAATGGTTACCGCAATGGATCCAGATCCTGGTGGAAGGAAACATTAAAGTTACTTGTAAGTATTTGCTTGATTAGTACCGGTCCCGCACATTACAGTTTTTTTTTAATCTGAACAGAAGATTTTTGCAGATGTCTTTTGTGAAAATCTAGCTACTAAACAACCGATATAGGTCTTAGCTCTGAGCTAAGCTACTGATGCTTCATGACAACGCCAGACCACATATTGCACAACAGAATGCTACTCAATTAGAAAAGCTTTAATTGAAGTGTCTCAGAGATCCACTGTATCCACTGTCTTCTCAGATCTTATTCCAAGACATTAATTACCATTTGTTTATGCAATTTCGATAAGTTGTTGCAAAGGAAAATTTCAATTCCGATAAAGCAGTCCAAACTAACTTCAAAGATTTTATTGATTCCCGTTAGAATTATTTACCTATAAGATAGCAAAAATACACAGATAATAAATAAATAAATAAATATCCCTGGACAAATCACACAAATTGAATCTAACCCCAAAGTAAGCAAATCATATGCTTGTGTTATGAGTGTTAGTCAATGATACTAGTACATAGAAATACTTAAATAGATACCAGAATACATTTAATGATTAGATATTTATTAAAAGACGTGTGTAATGTTAAAAAATATTTGGCTTTTTGGTCCTCTTATAATATAAAGCGCCAATTTCATATGTAAAGACCTAAATGTTGTCTCTTGTGTTCTCATTATTTCAACTGAAGTCGCCGAAATGTCACATTTGTCAAAACAAACAAGCCTACAAATGGACCGCGCAAATAAAGTGGAACAAAAAGATACAAATAAAATAAAATACAATCTACATCTCCTTTAAATTCGTAGGGCATTATTAAAAAACAAATAATCCTTGACGGGTTTTTCTGTCCATGTTTTCGCGATAAGCTTAGAAAGTATTAAACGGATTTTTAGACGGTTTTTGCAATAGATAGATGATTGTCAAGAAAGATACTAATGTATTGTTAGTTAAAAATTTGAGTAAATTTGTTGAAATTTGACGTTATTACATCATTTGCTTAAACATCGCGAAAAAAAACCTAATACTTCCCATATATTGCACACCACATGATTATGTTGGAATGCTTATATAATTTTGTAACATCTAGTTTTATAACACTCATGTTCCGCAAATAAATATTTTTCATTTTTATTTTGAAATAAGAGCTTGTTGATTTAGAACATTAAAGGCCATAACTCACCGGGACTCCATTGCGACGTGGCCAGCAACGTCGCCAACTAGTTCGTATTGAGATGCAAAGTCGCCAGTCGGTCGCCACGTGAGTTAGCCGTCATACATCTCAATACGAAGTAGTTTGCGACGTCACTGGCCACGTCACCATAGCGTCTCGGTGAGGTATGGCCCTTAGAGTGAAAAGACTAGCTCTGTAAGACATCTAATAACATTTTTATAGTACAAGCCATATGGCTTTGTCTTTTCAAAACTGTTGTGGGATTTTTTTTCTTTTTATAAGCCGTTTGTAAGTTGGTCGTTGGTTGGTTACCGTTTTGTTCCGGGCTCCTTTACAGGATAACGTAGACGGTAAACTTACTTTTGCTCGAGGTCCAACATCTCGTCATCTTTACCACCTTTGTTGTCTTTAGGCGGCGTGAATTTCTTACCATCAGGAAATCCGTCTGCTTTTTTGCCTTCCATTGTCATTAAAAAATGACTAAAAATAGGTAGTCTAAAAACACCAGGACGGTGTAGGTTTTATTACATTTTGCATTATTAAGATAATAAGAAGATTTTACCCTGCTTTTAATTAATATTTACACATCGATGTTACCTATTTTCAAGGAATATGATAAATAGAATTAAAATCATATCAACATAAGTTTTGTTGCAAAATCCTCGACATAACACCCATAACTTACTTATTTGCTCACTTTAAGTGAAGCTCAATTCGTGCAATAAAAAAAAATCTCTTTATTTTTATATATTTCTTGAGTGCGTCTGTATATCAATGAATAATATCGTTCAGTAGAAACGACTGGAGCAGTCATGATTAAATTTTTGTGGCGAGTTCAAGAGGATTCGAAAATGGCTTAGATTCACAATTTGGTCCACTGGTTTTTTTTTTATTAATTTTTGAACCCGGGACCTCATGAAGTCAAGTCCGACACCGGACCGCTAGATCGCAGAGGCCAAAAAAGTTAAAAGGGTGAAAAACATTTTTCCATTTTTTTTTTACCTGTCTGTTTATATCATGACCCCGATTTACACAAACCCGATCTCCAAAGAAATTTGGCCAGTAGGTACGTTATGCTCCAAGGAATATAATATTATTATCCCACTCTATAAAGAGGTTCTCGTGTGAGGGTCGTAAAAGTCATAATGTAAATATAGCTATAATTCAATAACGCGCAACTCGGTTTAGTTTTTTATTTGTGATCTACAGGTCGTATTTTTTTCAAGCCTTAAGTTTTATACTCGTAGTTTAGAAGTCACGTTCAACGGCAATCAGTAAAAAATACCAAACAACTTGAAATCGGGAATATAAAGAAACATTTAACTGTCATCTTATGAAAGCCAAGTAAGTCTGCTGGTTAAGCCAATCGACTTACGAGTGAATGAAGTTCGCGGGTTCTGATAGTTACTAAATATTGATTGAGTTGATTGAGTTGAAATCGCCTCTGTGGTCTAGCGGTCCGGGTGTAGGACTTGACTGCATGAGGTCCCGGGTTCGAATTCCGGGTCGGCCAACAAAAAGAAAATTGGATTTTTCCAATTTTCTAATAAAAAAAAGTTGGTCGGGATTGGAAATGTGCCCGGTTGGCGATAGGCTTGTCACCTATCACACTGTGGGACTTAGTGTCTTCGGCTAGTCGTGGGTGCCCTGATTGTACCCCTGCCTACCTCCTCGGGGATATGGGCGTGAAGATACTTTTTTTTTGATTGAGTTGATTTAACGTCTCCGTGTAAATGATTACTTCTCTAATCGATCATCATTTGTAAAGATAGATTAAAGAAGTAATATAATCAATCAATTTAGCTTAATATTAGGTTAGTTATATGTGATTATGAAGCCCCTATTTTACTTTTATAAGTACTGTCTCCGTCATCCTTAGTTTATCCAGTAGAGATCTCTATAGACCGCCTATGTGTCTCTTAAGTCAAATATTGTAAGTAAACAAGTGTTTATTTTTTTTGTACATTATAGAACATATTTTTTAAGATATTGAAAGGCAAACAAGCAAACGGATTCCTGATAGTAAGGAACTCACGTCGCCTAGAGGCACCAAAGGTGATAATGGTGCATTGCCAACCTTAGGCCGGGATGTTAAACCTCGAGCAAAAACAATTTGTCTATAGGTCAGGGTAACCAGTAGACTCGTACATATGTCATAACAGCCGGGGTACAGGACAGTGACCTGTAACATCTTTGGTATTTAAAGGTTACAGTTGTCTTTTACCATCAAAAAAGCCGTGTGCATATCATTTAAAAAGTAATCTAAGAAACCAATAAATCTTTTGACAATTCAAAAGACACTTCAAATATTAATGATTAGAATTTCATATTTTTACGCTTTAACTTTTCATATTATCTCAGTAACTTATCTTGCTTTCTCAAGAATGCGTAATAATTTCGTATACACTCAAGAGAAATAAAAGCAGCCAAGAGCCAATAATGCTAACAACAATAGCAGTCGAAAAGAGATTAACCTATTTATTTATTTTATGATAATGAAGGCAACCAAGCAAACGGATAAGAAGTTCACGCCGCCTTGAGACACCAAATGTGGTAATGGTGATTTGCCAACCTGAGAAAGGGATGTTAGGCATCGAGCAAAGGTAAGTTCACCGACTACCTTATCCTTCGAACTGAAACACGTCAACTGACTGAATCTAAAGGAGTCGTTGCGAAACTCTACCTTCTAGTTTGATGTCACTATGTTTGTGACTGAAAGCCTATTCTCGACTTTTACGAGCTGCTAGGCAGGAAGGCAGATGATCTATTCTCCTAAGGAGCCCAGATTAACACGGGGAGATTTTCCGTGACACTGTTATTTTGATCGCATTTATCGTAATGTCATGCTTTTGAGAGATCTATTGATATCTTTTTGAGTCTCAAATAGCAAAAATGGCGGCGAATTTATATAATATATAGTAACTGTTCAGATAAGCCTTAACCACATAAAGATCCCCCCGAATACGTGCTTGATCAAGTATGTGGCGGAGAAGTAAACGCGAAACCGATTTCTGATCCATCCAAATTATATTAGGATACATTTCATACTATAATGTAATTTGATAGGTCTAATCAAGTACAGGATAATGTGGAAATTGGAAGTAATACAGAGTAGTTTAAGCTTTATGCGACATAATAATATAATTAAATTGTATATTATAGTGTATAAACACTATACATACACAAATACACCTCTGTGGTCTAGCGGTCCAGTTGATGGACTTGACTGCACGAGGTCCTACCGTCCAGGGTTTATTGGATATGTACTCGGTTGGCGATAGGCTTGCCACCTATTACATTGTGGGACTTAGTGTCTTCGGCTAGTCGTGAATGCCCTGGTTGTACCTCTGCCTACCTCTTCGGGGATGTGTATGTATGCGTGTATGCGTTTATACGTGTGTGTGTGTGTGTGTGTGTGTGTGTGTGTGTGTGTGTGTGTGTGTGTGTTTGTGTGTTGTGTGTGTGTGTGTGTGTACAAACACAAATAAATATCTTCAAATCAATTCTCATACGCAGTAGGCAGAGAGCATTGAGTAACAAACGTCCAAACAACAAACTTCGTTCACGTTGATTGCACTTTTCATACAAACACACCGATTTCAAAGACCCTTGACACCACCCTCGGATAAAACTCCCACTAATAAAATCAAATTAGATCTCCCCGTGTGATCACGTGTGTGATCTACACCCATACTCCACCAATATAAATCTGTTAATCCTACCTTACTGCTTATATAAAGTAAAGTATCTTCACGTCCATATCCCGTAAGTGATAGGCAGAGAAACAGCTAGGGCACTCACGACTAACCGTAGATACTCAGTCCCACAGAGTGATAGGTAGCAAGCCTATCGCCAAACCAGGCACACATCCAATCCGAGAAACATTATTTTTATTAAAAAATTGGGAATCGGACCCGGTAATTCTAACAAACATACAAAAGAATAACACACACTTCCTTACACACAACTCTTCTGTTTTGGATTCGGTTAACAAGTTATTCTAAGTACGGTAAAAGTGCAAACAATATGTGTTTCTCCGCTGACTTATTACATAAATAAAATAACGGAAAAATCACAGATTTGGCAGTACTTTATATGTAACTTACTGTTCTTTTAGGAGGGCTCGTAGTGAAGGGTGCTTCAAGTTTGCAGATGCAGCGATAACGACTTTAATATTTGCATAATTGTCAAAGTAATCTCGTTGTATAATTATCATGTGGTAAAAACTAGTATCTTATTTAACTTAAGACCTTTGAAAATATATCAAATGCCTAGCTGCCAGATATTTTATTCCAGTTTGGAGGGTAAGGTAGCCGGTAAACTTACTTTTGCTTGTGGCCTAACAACTTGGCCTCAGGTTGGCAATGCACCATTTTATTTGGTATCTCTAGACGGCGTGAATTTCTTACCATCGGAAAATCCGTCTGCTTGTTTATCTTCCGATATAATTACATAAAATAATAGACGCCATTGATATTGTAGATATGGGTCTGCCCAATGGTACCGACCGTATTGAGCCGTATATTGAACCTTATTTGTAAGCCTTACTACCTTTACTCTCTAGAAAAGAACATGAAACTTATTGTTAATGCGTTAGAGATAGCTCTGAAGTGTTGTGTACGGTTTTTGAAGTGTTATTCCCCATGTTGGTACTGGTCCGCCGAGTAGAATACGCCATCTGCCACCCTGCCAGGCAGCAGAAAGGAGAGCACTGATTAAATGTAGGCCAGTATCAACATAAGCACTTGTGGAAGATTGCTGTGCAGCAACTTACCTGGGTAGGGATTCACCTTTTCCTTTCCTGCCACCATAATGATAATGTCATTTTACATTTCGAAGGGTAGGGTAGTAAGTAGATTTGCGTAACAGGCTAAACATCCCGGCCTCGGAATAGCGAGGCACCGGAAACATCTATGGGGGCTTCGGATGTTTCTTATTATCAAAATAGGATTCATGTGAAGACCATCCACATAAAAATCCCTTCTATGAAGAGAATAGTATTGTATATTATGCAGATCTTTTAAAACCACGAAAGTTAACTTAATAAAATATTCCTTGGATATATTAAAAAATTACCAAAAACGTATTTGTGTATTATGCAAAGCAATCTTGGAAGAAGTCTAAGAGTATGTTCACTCATGGTGGACAGTAAATAATTCAGAAGCTCTAATACTAATGAACTCCTTCATATTTTATTTATGAATAATCTCTTACAATACAACGAGCAAACTGTTACATATATTGGTTTTGTCATATATTACGGAAAACGAGCTTTTGAATCGCTGACTTGAATGGAATCGATTGGTTATTTGTAAAAAAAATGGAAATGTTTGTCAGTTTGATAGTTTTTTTTAAACAATTGGAAATCACAAATGTTCAACATGTTTTCCACACGAAACCAACTAATTAGGTATCATGTATTACATAAATCTGTTAGTTTCTACCGTCATTTCATCTAAGGCTGAGATTTTGAGAGAGGTTGAGAATTTCTGTGGACAGCTGTACAATTCAACACGACCCGTTGTTAGTTTGGCTAAAGACCCTAGAGCCAAACTCACCCGACGTTACACCGAAGATATCCCGGACGCCAGCCTGTACGAGATGACGGATGGCCCTGAAAAAGTAGAAGTATCTTACTACTAGTTACTTTGTAATTAAAAATGTACTCTGTTAGTGTTTTTTTTTGTATTGATTTATTTATTTATAATTTTATTTTTGCTTAAATTATGTCTAATTTATTTTTCTCTTTAGTTTTGTTACGTACAAGGTTGTTGGGTTCTTGCTTTTAATTTTATTTTGTTATTACTCGATTTCCTGTCTTTCCTGGTTGTCTGTTGTCTGGTAGAGATTTCTTTGAGCGGTAAGACAGCCATTTGTACATTTTTTGTAATACTTTGTTTTATTTTTTAAGTTTATATTGTACAATAAAGAATAAATAATAATAAAATCAATTTTAAAATGACTAAGCGTCTTAGGCTATATTTAAACGCGATCAACCTGAAAACACTTTTAGTCAATTGTCAAGAGTGTCAATCTTGTTAATTTTATTGTCAAAAAAATTTTAGTTTTTGTAAACATTTTAGTTACTGATTTACGTGGTAAGAAGATTTTCACATGATGGGGTTAAGAATTTTGTAAATTTTAATAGAGTAATTAGTTTACAGTGAACGTAGATTTACTAAACTCGCGTTTCAATATGATCGGTGAAATCGATCCTAAATAGTTTTTGTGGTAAGGCGGCGTGAGTTTATTACAACGTATACGGGAAAGAGCCTCGCTTGTAATGTATCAATCACTCGACCGTATCATTATAAGAACTTAAAAAAAAGTATCTTCACGCCCATATCCCCGAAGAGGTAGGCAGAGGTACAACCAAGGCACCCACGACTAGCCAAAG
>NJDC01003422.1:33106-46429 GCA_002245475.1 Calephelis virginiensis
ACACGCTCGCTTCCAAAGGCTGTCGAAACAAAACAAATGAAGGGAAAAGACTGAAAACTATTTAATAGACTTCAAAAAGTATTTACTGCACGATAGTAAAACTCTTTTGTAACAACAACGCCATGGGGCGATGAGACTAAGTAATTATTGAAGGCCCCTCGTAAATTCAATTTTACCGAATTGTTAACATTTAGTTAATAGTAAACGATACTCTTTTTTAATCGGACAAAATAAGTTTCTAACTTCCAACTTACGTCAAATTGAGATTCAAGAGTACAAGTCAGGGTTTGCTAATTATTTTTCGGAAAGGTAGCTCATGACTCCGAAATGGTTTTATATAAATTTTATCAAGGATCGACTAGAGATTTATGAGTTTGCTTAGTAGTGTAAAAAATATACTTTGTGTCACGATGTCATGAGGAAAGGTTTGTTTTTTATGGCAAAAGGCAGCAAACAAGCACGCAAATCGCTTCATGGCAAGAGATAACAACATCCTATGGACACCATAAATGTTGCGGGTGCGTAGCTGCTTTATGGCTGGGTTGTTAAGCTAATTGTGTCTAGCAGATCTAAAAAGCCTACCAGATACCCAACCCTCCAGGCCTACATACATGCAAAGAAATATCTAATTTAAAATCTATTTATCAGTTGTTGATTAAATTTATACTACTTGCATTACTGAAAATAGCCATCAAAACCTCAGAATTAGATATGTAATTTTAACAAACATACAAAAGAATAACACACACTTTTTTACACACAACTCTTCTGTTTTGGATTCAGTTAACAAGTTATTCTAAGTACGGTAAAAGTGCAAACAATATGTGTTTCTCCGCTGACTTATTACATAAATAAAATAACAGAAAAATCACAGATTAGGCAGTACTTTATATGTAACTTACTGTTCTTTTAGGAGGGCTCGTAGTGAAGAGTGCTTCTAGTTTGCAGATGCAGCGATAACAACTTTAATATTTGCATAATTGTCAAAGTAATCTCGTTGTATAATTAATCATGTGGTGAAAACTAGTATCTTATTTAACTTAAGACCTTTGAGAATGTATCAAATGACTAGGCTGCCAGATATTTTGTTCCGGTTTGGAGGGTAAGGTAGCCGGTAAACTTACTTATGCTTGTGGCCTAACATCTTGGCCTCAGGTTGGCAATGCACCATTACCACCTTTGGTGTCTCTAGACGGCGTGAATTTCTTACCATCAGGAAATCCGTCTGCTTGTTTATCTTCTGATGTAATATCAAAAAATAATAGACGCCATTGATATTGTAGATATGAGTCTGCCCAATGGTACCAACCGTATTGAGCTGTATATTGAACCTTATTTGTAAGCCTTACTACCTTTACTCTCTAGAAAAGAACATGAAACTTATTGTTAATGCGTTAGAGATAGCTCTGAAGTGTTGTGTATGGTTTTTGAAGTGTTATTCCCTATGTTGGTTCTGGTCCGCCGAGTAGAATATGCCATCTGCCACCCTGCCAGGCAGCAGAAAGGAGAGCACTGGTTAAATATAGGCCAGTATCAACATAAGCACTTGTGGAAGATTGCTGTGCAGCAACTTACCTGGGTAGGGATTCACCTTTTCCTTTCCTGCCACCATAATGATAATGTTATTTTACGTTTCGAAGGGTAGGGTAGTAAGTAGATTTGCGTAACAGGCTAAACATCCCGGCCTCGGAATAGCGAGGCACCGGAAACATCTATGGGGGCTTCGGATGTTTCTTATTATCAAAATAGGATTCATGTGAAGACCTTCCACATAAAAATCCCTTCTATGAAGAGAATAGTATTGTATATTAAGCAGATCTTTTAAAACCACGAAAGTTAACTTAATAAAAATATTCATTAGATATATTAAAAAATTACCAAAAACGTATTTGTGTATTATGCAAAGCAATCTTGGAAGAAGTCTAAGAGTATGTTCACTCATGATGGACAGTAAATAATTCAGAAGCTCTAATACTAATGAACTCCTTCATATTTTATTTATGAATAATCTCTTACAATACAACGAGCAAACTGGTACATATATTGGTATTGTCATATTTTACGGAAAACGAGCTTTTGAATCGCTGACTTGAATGGAATCGATTGGTTATTTGTAAAATATATGGAAATGTTTGTCAGTTTGATAGTTTTTTTTTAAACAATTGGAAACCGCAAATGTTCAACATGTTTTCCACACGAAACCAACTAATTAGGTATCATGTATTACATATATCTGTTAGTTTCTACCGTCATTTCATCTAAGGCTGAGATTTTGAGAGAGGTTGAGAATTTCTATGGATTTTTTTTTGTTTCGAAATGACTACTGTTGTGTACGTCTATTGACTTTAACAACGTCACCGGGCTAGTGGGCGAGCAGAGTGCTCAGCCAGAGATGTGATTTTGGGTGGGGCCTGGGACCCCCCTCCTTAAGGGTGTCTCCAGTGAGACCGTACCTCGGCTTAGGGTGGGATCTTGGTTCATTTCGGAAGAGGATATTGTGGCTGTGTTCCGCCCAGGGCGGAACAAGGGTCTTCGCCGCCCCCGGCGGCGGCGGTGTCGCGAGTTTGTGTGTGGGTCCGTCTCGAGGACATAGTCGTTAGCTGCTGCCATCAGAGGGTTATTTCTATGGACAGCTGTACAATGCAACACAACCCGTTGTTAGTTTGTCTAAAGACCCTAGAGCCAAACTCACCCGACGTTACACCGAAGACATCCCGGACGTCAACCTGTACGAGATGACGGATGGCCCTGAAAAAGTAGAAGTATCTTACTAGTAGTTACTTTGTAATTAAAAATGTACTCTTTTAGTGTTTTTTTTTGTATTGATTTATTCAATTTTATTTTTGCTTAAATTATGTCTAATATTTATTTTTCTCTTTTGTTACGTACAAAGTTGTTGTGTTCTTGCTTTTAATTTTATTTTGTTATTACTGGATTTCCTGTCTTTCATGGTTGTCTGGTAGAGATCTTTAAGCGATAAGACCGCCATTTGAACATTTTTTGTAATATTTTGTTCTATATTTTAAGTTTGTGTTTATATTGTACAATAAAGAATAAATAATAAAAAAATCAATTTAAAAAAACTAAGCGTCTTATGCTGTATTTAAACGCGATCAACCTGAAAATAATTTTAGTCAATTGTCAAGAGTGTCAATCGTGTTAATTTTATTGTCAAAAAAATTTTAGTTTTTGTAAACATTTTAGTAACTAATTTACGTGGTAAGAAGATTTTCACGTGATGGGGTTAAGAATTTTGTAAATTTTAATAGAACTAGTTTACAGTAAACGTAGATTTACTAAACTCGCGTTTCAATATGATCGGTGAAATCGATCCTAAATAGTTTTTGTGGTAAGGCGGCGTGAGTTTATTACAACGTATACGGGAAAGAGCCTCGCTTGTAATGTATCAATCACTCGACCGTATCATTATTAAAACTTTAAAAAAAAAGTATCTTCACGCCCATATCCCCGGAGAGGTAGGCAGAGGTACAACCAAGACACCCACGACTAGCCAAAGAGACTAAGTCCCATAATGTGATAGGTGGCAAGCCTATCGCCAACCAGGCACATTTCCAATCCCGACCAACATTTTATTTAATTAGAAAATTGGAAAAATCCAATTTTCTTTTTTGTTGGCAGACCCGGGATTCGAACCCGGGACCTCATGCAGTCAAGTCCAACACCCGGACCGCTAGACCACAGAGACGATAGAGGAGATAGAGGAGATTATAAGAACTTGAGAAAAGAATGTCCTTTCATTTATCTTGCTTTAACTTTATTATATTTACTTGAAGACTATTTTCTTACAAAGAAAGTAGACAGGGGAAAACAAGCTTTGATCACATAAAATGTTTATAATACAGGGAAACAAACATATTGCCTAATAGTCCAGTCATTGCAATGGTTTCACTTTGGAGTTCAAGATAACTAGCTGTTAACTCGTAAAAACCCATATAAATTCGACATGTCAGTCCATAGGTCACACTTATTTCATTTTTAAACTATAAAGACAACGCAGTAGTCACTTGGTAGCTAGATGCTGTGAATCATTTTATGATTTCGAAACGCATATAAAACCAAACTACAAAAAACATCATTAAATATATAGATGCTTGGTATGTATAGACAAGTCTTAAAAAATTACCTTTCAGTTCCTAAAACGACCATTTGAAAGTTTTATCTTTAAAAGTAATGAAAATTATAATATAAAACTTTATTAAAATGTTTAACGAAAGTTACTTTGAACTACATTTAGTTAGCAGTTTATAAGATTAGCGTATATTAAAAAGCCGAGTCTGTTGTATTTATTAAAGTTTTTTTATAGTGAAAAATTTTAGGAATATTTTGGACATTTATTCAAATTTCTCAATACAATTTATATTTTATCTATCTAAGTAGAGATAAATTATATTAAGAAACCACGGAACACTTCAAGGCCATAACAAAGTCACTTAATATGTTATTTATTATATAAAATAAACAAATACACAGCAATTTGTTACTGTTGCTACAAAAGATTGTTTAATTAGGTGATTAACAATACACAAAAGGATTATAACAAAGGCTATGCCATGTTTCCGGACGAAGTTGGTAATTTATCTCTTGTTGCCTTTAAAGGTTAACGGTTGCAAAATAAAGCCAAGCAACTATTAAGTTTGATATCTTGATAGATAATTGCGAGCATATTACTTTAATAATTTGTTCATCATCACCGAACGCATACGAATTGGTTATACAGGGTAACTTTGAAAGGACCGGCCAAATTTTAATATAAGGACCCCCCTTATAGGCCTTAAACAATAATATATTTTAATAATTATTACCAAATTGTAATTTTTACTTTTATAAACAATTACTTAAAATAGTCCTCAAAAATGTTTTACTTGTGGTCAAGCTGTGTCGTACCTAATATGAGTTAGGACGTCACCGACTGCGGTCGATGGGAACCACTTTCATGCTTTGTTTACGTTATAACCATGCATCTTGAATTTTGCGTGGGATAAAAATTGTAAATCGATTTTTATTTTTAGTTTTTTCATAAAATGAAAATGTTATTGATTCCGAATCGTTTCTCAAAATTTGATTGGTGTGTTAGATTATGTATGCCTGTATAAGTATTCGGTGCTAAAAAACAAACTGACGAAAACATTAAAAATAAAATAAAAATATTAGCTACTGCCACAATATCTCTAATGTAGATAAGAACATTCTCGATCATGTTAGCCTTAAAATAAAAATCGAATTAAAATCGGTCCATCCGTTCAAAAATATTAATGCTGCAGACAGACAAACACAAATACAGACACGTCAAGTTTATAACAACTTTTTCCGACGGGGATTAAAATTTTTTAATCGTATATTTTTAATGAGAGAACATACGGGTTTCCTGAAGATATGATATGAACATAAACTACACACATAAATAAAGAGAAAAAGAGAGATACATAAATATTGTGTTTTTAAGTTATTTTATGATAGGTAATTTTTAATTTTTTTCAGGTTAAATTTATGTGTTCGCGTATTTCTACTTTTTGTTTTTTTTTTTATCACTCTAGTTTATGTGTAAAAAAGAAAACTTTGTATCGAATAAACTCGCCTTTTGTATATTTATTTATACTTTATTTCTATACATTTTGTGTAAAATAAAGAGTTAAATAACAATATTTCACAGAAATAAATAGTGCCTTTATCGTAGAAAAACTAGAGTAAAATAGTCTAGAAGTAAATGTAACAAAGTAAAGCCATGATAAATGAGAGAATATTCTTTTGACAAGTTCCATGGATTGTTGCAGTCGAGAGATTGATACAATTTATTCAAAGCTTTTTCCCGTATTAAGATGTAATACGGAGTGTATTAATTTAAATAAAATAGATATTAATAATGCTTTCAATTTAAAATTTTATATAATAATAGCTTTTTACGCATGACGTCGTCATCGACTTTTTTATAGGTTATTTTTTTTAAAAGTAGTCTTTGTTTGAACTCTCATCTCTCTTTAAAACTTTCATCAAAATCAGTCTACCGGTTTAGCCTTGAAAGCTTACTAGACAGACGTACTTTCACTATTGTAATATAAATATTTTAAGATTAATCTTACACCAAAATCAGCAAGTATTGTTGGTGTTAGTCAGCGATACTGACACATAGAAACATATGGTATAGTATCTTCACGCCCATATCTCCGAAGAGATAGGCAGAGATACAACAAAGGCACCCACGACTAGCCGAAGACACTAAGCCCCACAATGTGATAGGTGGCAAGCCTATCGCCAACCGGGCACATTTCCAATCCCGACCAACATTTTTTTAATTAAAAAATTGGAAAAATCCAATTTTCTTTTAGTTGGCAGACCCGGGATTCGAACCCGGGACCTCATGCAGTCAAGTCCAATACCCGGACGGCTAGACCACAGAGGCGATACACATAGAAACATTTATATAAATACCAGAATTAATTTAATAAACACCTTGACACAGAAATGTGGATTTATAAATGGTCATCACACTATCCGCCCTCTCTTGAATCGAACTCAAACCTCGCGCTTAGTGGAGTCGGGCGTATTTGCTAATCGCTCGAACAGCGATATTAATAATAAATAAAACACTAGTGAGCACCCCAGACTCCGTCCGGGTTTCACCATGCTCTGTCATGTCTGTCCATGCATGTCTGTGTCTCGTACTGTACGTAGTCACATCTCTTGTAACACTTGTGATCACGTCTTGGATACTAGATTGTTTTTTTTTTCTACAACGGAAAGAAAAAGGTTATCATCCGATATACTCGAAACGTGCGGGGAGCATTTTTACCACCTTGAGGCCCCATACGTAGTCATCCAGAAGAGCCAATCAGCGCACTCCCCCGTTCCATGATTACTATGAAATATTGCACTCTTAAGCGCCAAATCTCTATTTTTGACACTATAAAAGTAATTTGACAAAAAATATAAAAACTGAAACAGTTATCTTTTAGGTATAACACTTATCTATGTTTATGTTAAATCTGGTGTCGATATTTTCATAATTGAAGTAGACAGTTGGGTTTTGCTTTCAAAAAAGGGTTAACTTTTTGATTTTTTTCTATCAAGCAAAGTGAAATGAATCGTGTTTTGGAAACACTAGTCTTATAAAGCATATTAATGTTAATCTTGTGTATTTTTGTCGTCAAGATCCATAATTTCTTTGTATGAAAAAAACAGTATATTGCTGACGTATTTTAGCATACATGGCCCCTTAACCTCTGAGAAAAGCTTCGTTATGTGGTAGCTAACAAGCAGGAGCCTCTTCTCATGGTAAAAGACAAAAGTTGTCTCTAGTCAGCAAAAATGTTAGTGTTGCGTCAAGGATCTTAGGCCAGGTGTGTATTTTTTTCTACCTTTAGTACGTAGCACAGCAATGACGTGAACTGAAGAAATGTCAGAAAAAATAGTTAAAGTCGTGGTTTTCCCGCGTGTTGGTCCGTGCTCCTTTGTAGAATAGACCATCTACCTTCCTTGCCAGGTAGCTCGTAAAAGGCGAGCATAGGCTCACTGTCACTAACACCGTGACATCTGACTAGGTGGTAGAGTTTCGCAGCGACTTACCCGGATTGGTACCACCGCCTTACCTATTCCTGCCGCCATAACGTCATGACGTATTTCGGTTAGGAGGGTAAGGTAGCTGGTAAACTTACTTTTGCCCAAGGCCTAACATCCCGGCCTCAGGTTGGCAACGCACCATTACCACCCTTGGTGTCTCTAGGTGGCGTGAATTTCTTAACATCAGGAAATCCATCTGCTTGTTTGCCTTCCAATGTTATAAAAAAAATAATACCAATCTAAACAACTGCATATCAGAATATCATTTTTGAAAGTTAATTGTGACTGACTACACCAGTACTTCGGACTCATGTACAGTTGAAGAAAGTGCTAGTTATATTACTTTAAGATTGTAAATAAAAAAACAGACGAATTTTTTATCCACCAATTTGATTAAGATAGTAAAAGAATTTTGATAAATTGAAAAAAAAAAAACAAAAAAAAACGTTCCTAAGTTAACCGCGAAACGTTGATCTTGATTCATTTTACATTGTGTTTAATTAGTTTAAGTTTTATTAGTGTTTAATTAGTTTAAGTTTTATTAGTGTTTAATTAGTTTAAAGTTTGTTCTAATTGTAATGTAAAAAAGGAGCAAGATAACATACATCTAAAATGAATTTATTTTAAATGGATGCTATCTTTCTTCTACAAAACAACAAGAAAAGAGATAGAACATTTTAGTCATATCAGATTAGTATGATCATGACAACTTTTTCTGAAAAATTAATTAAAAGTCTGTAGAAATGTCATGTACAAAATAAAACACAATAAGTCCTGAATGACGTAAAAGTTTAAAATTTAAAAAAAAATGAAGCCTCTGTGGTCTGGCAGTCCGGCGTCGGACTTGAACTCTTGAGGTCTCAGGTACGATCCCCGGGTCGGGCAACAAAAAAAATTTGGAAATGTAAATTCACAATTTTCTAATAAAAATAGCGTAGCCCGGAATTGGATATGTGCCCGGTTGGCGATAGGCTTGCCACCTATCACTTTGTGAGACTTGTGTCTTCGCCTAGTCGTGGGTGCCCTAGTTGTGTCTCTGCCTACCTCTTCAGGGATATGGGCGTGAAGATACTTAGTAAAATTAAAAACAAATGTGCGAAACATAGCAAATTGATTCCATCTATAAGGAGGCAATAAACCAAAAGCTTTTACTATTTCATACGACTATAGTAATCTTAGTATATATAAATTACGTGTCACATTGTTTGTCCGCGATGGACTCCTAAACTACTTTATCGATTTTAATCAAATTTACACACCGTGTGCAGTTTGGTCTAACTTGAAAGATACTTATGATAGCTTACATCTTAATTTTTCAGTAAAATTTAGATGTAAATGAGCTGAGCTGAGCACCAACGAAAAATGTTTCAAAATCGGGAGAAAGACGTAGGCTACTTTTTATCCACTCCAAGCATCTAATCAAGAAGATTTCAAAAACAAATTATAATAAATTACTATGTTATGGAAAATCCCATTTTTATTAAAAGACTGATTTATCTGATAAAGTGTTATGATATGATAAAGCCAAAAAATCACACTTTTCGATTTTGTTGTTCTGATAACAATTTGCCTACTTAGGTTAATTTCAAGGAATTTAACTAATTATTACAAGAAAAACACTTTATCAGATAAATCAGTCTTTTAATAAAAATGGGATTTTCCATAACATAGTAATTTATTATAATTTGTTTTTGAAATCTTCTTGATTAGATGCTTGGAGTGGCTTCGGAAAATACTACGTCTATAAATCGCGCGCCTTCAACATCTGCAGTGTTTCCATTTTGGGTTTGCTTCAGTGATGTTAACTTCTGTTTCAGTTTATTAATTCAGCTTGGTATCGGATTTCTGATGTTGTTAGTTTTTCTTTATTTTCAGATCCAGAATCAGTATTTTCATTAGTTATATTATTGCAGTTTTTCTTTTTTAAGGCCCTTTTATAGATATAATTTTTCCATTTCTCTTGTTGTATATTTTTCTCTTCTCCTGTCATCACTGACAGTTTTTTCATATTCTATTTTTTTCTAAAATTCTTAATACTTTTCTGTGTTCATATTTTTCAGTCGCTTTCGGTGTCGTTTTTGTCTTTCCGCATTAGTTACACAATGTAAAAAAATATTATTTTAAAGATTCATGGTGGAAAATTCAAATATAAAGTAGGTAGTTATTTGTTATTTTGGTCAAGAAATAACTACGTTTACGATATGATTCACGGAATAATGTACAGGTTTATTTTTTTTTCAGTTTATATTCCGCTACAATAATCCCAATTTGAAAATTATTATTAGTTTTCAATTCGTGCCACTTAATTATATCTCATTTTGAATAACAAACAACTACTAAATACAGAGTTCATTGGAAAGAGGGTACACAACCGAAAGAAAAGGGTAATAATAAATAGTGAACAACTTTTACTTTACGACCTTGAGGAATTCAATGCCCTTAGAAACTAACACTATTCGTAGATTGACTTGTATCAAAAACACCTTTTTTCTAAAATTTTCTCAATTAATAGTAGGTATTTTTAAGTACTATTCTAATAATCGTATATATAAGCAAAGTTAAATATTAATTTTCATCTATTAATAAAATAAGATTGCATAGTTTGTTTTATTATGACTGCTATGGTAACTACATAAAAAGCATACTTTTTTGCAAAGCGGGTAATTCTTTTTGTACACCTAGCTTCACTCAGAACAGTTTTGTAACGTAACGAATTGTTACCAAACTGTAAACAAAAACAAAGTTATAATTGTTTTTACGGACGATAATAGAAAGAAATGCTTGGTATTTATAGGAAAATTACTAGATAAATGTATACTTAACAGCTCTTATAAATCACACTAGTATAATAATTATAAATTACTGACAAATAGCAATTTTCTAGATAACAAAACTGTAAAACAAATTTTACAGTTTTGTTACGCACTAAAATAGACATTACCGGTATCTAACAAACGTCACGAGAGTTTTTGATTAGCCAATCAGGATTGAGTCAGTTCTGCCAACATCAAAAAGTTCTATAAAATTGGCATTATGTATTATTAAAAAGGTATTTATTAACGATTCTGTAAAATATAATGATAGTTGTGCAAAATAGATTTTGAATTATTAAGAACTAACATATTTATCATTATTATTTTTTTGTGTAAAGTTGGAGGACAAGTCAATGTTATCATAGGTCCAAAAAATTTGAAAATGACTCATACAATGCAGATATGGATGGGCTTAGGCACACGGGGAAACCGAGGTTGAAATCCCGCGATCAAATCGCTTGGGTATTATAGGAGGGAGGGATAGGGCAATAAATGTATAAGAATCTAGAAAAGTCTGTAAGGATCGTAAGATTTGGAATTCAATACTCTCTGCCCACTTCGTACGGGACTTGGCGTGAAGATATATGTGTACATAAAACTTCAAAAACCGACTCAAATTATTTCGTTACTACTTAAGGATTTTTTTTTGTCTCAGATAAATAAATAGATTTGTTATTATAAATATAAAAACAAAACGCACAGACGGAATGATAACTTTTCCTTTTTAGGTCGGTTTAAAAGAGGGCAGACACAACTTTGTTTCATATTCATATCTATACTAATATTCTAAAGAGGAAAGGTTTGATTCTTTTTGTTTTTTTGTTTGAAATGAATAGGCTCCGAAACTACTGCACCGATTTCAAAAATTCTTTCACCTTTAAAATGCTACATTATTCCTGAGTGACATAGGCTTAGTTTCATCAAAATCAGTACAGAAGAAGCCAAGTTACGCATGTGAAGCTGCGTGAAACTGCTAGTTAAAATTATTAAATAATTACGTTAATTACCTATTTTAATCAAAAACTTTGTGTTTAATGGAAGGCCTACATTAGTGTAATCTAATAGAAATAATGGAGTGTGTAATACTAGCAATTGCCCACGGCGTTGACCGCGTGATTAATGGTCCCATAATAACATTTTTTGGGATAAAAACTATCCTATATGTTAATCCAAGTTACCCTTTATGTATGTCCCAAATTTCATAAAAACTGGTTAAGCAGTTTTTGTGTGATGAAAATAACAAACAAACAATCAAACATACAAACATTCGCATTAATTATATTTATGGGATAATAAGGATTTCTTAAATTTTCCACTAGTAAATAGACGAACAGAATATTACTAGATAAATAGACTATATACTTTTATGTCTGGCAGCACGTCAGAGATGAGCATAATATATTAAATGAGTCGTCAATATATTAAGTGAGGTCAACATGACCACTAGAAGTAGAGTGCTGAGCACCTACTTGCCTGGGTGGTATTCGACTACCTTACCTATTCCTGTCACCATAATGACAGTGTGATGTTCCGCTTTGGAGGGTACCTACTCTAGCCACTACACTTACAAATTAGGTCAAACACCCCGCCCACAGGAAAGCCTATAACATCTATGGTGTCTATGAAACAGTTCTTATCATCAGGGGAGTCGTATGCAAGTTTGCTGCTTACTGCCAAAAAAAATATATTTTTAAAATAGGCCAAAAGATCATTCCGTAGCAATGTCAAAAAAAAACCAAACATACTTTCGCATTATTATGGGATATATATTTTCATCATTCATAAACATTTTGTTTGATCTTTGGAAATATTAGTTTTACATGATTTTATTGGCGATTCATTTAAATGTCGAAAATGTTGAAATATAATTAAGCTCCTTCAACCTTAGAATCATCTTTGACCTCATACGACTTCCCTTCAAATGATTTCTGTTATTATGCCTATAAAAATAACATATATTAACTTTGGGCTGGTGTTTGTTTTTGGTGTTGAATAAATGAGGTCGCGGGTTCGGTTCCTGTTTCGGGCAACTCCTAATTGGGCATCTATCCATTCTGATCTTTAAAGTGCATGGCTGACAATAGTTTGGTCATTCATTTTCTTTTGATTTTAACTCCATCGACCAATCGCAGGGAACTTGTTCGATTCCCAACAGGGCATGCATTTGTGTGATGAAGATGTAGGTGTCTGCATTTCCGGGGGCTGTGCGCTTAATACATTGTTCTTGCTTCTGTTTAAGTATTTATTCGAACTAGTGGTCGCCCGTTGGTCGAAAATCGACCATAATAAATTTTAATATCTTGTTTATAAGAACGCCATCTGCATTTCTCAAGACAAATTACATTGTTTCCAAACTTTTTAGTGCGCCATCTGTAATCTTTTATCGTTATCATCAATATATTTGTTTGTGCGTGTCAAATTCATGGTAGTGTGAGTAATGTTTTATTTATTTATTTGATGTGGAACAGGTGTTTGAGGGCGGCGGAGGTCATTTTCCTCCAGGTGAACCGTATATTCATTCACCAACTATTCTATAAAAAAAACAGTTTAATTCCTCGCCCCAGTGAAGTCCGCCGCTTAGGTTAGTTTCCGATAAAAATTGTAATGATCGGAAAGTTATTAAAAGTGTCATTAGTGTTCACGAAAATAATTACAAATAGCGCACCTATACTTATTTTAATCTTTATGTGACGAATAAAATTTGTTTGGCTATAATTTATTGTGAAATAGACCGCCTCGTTGGTAGAGGAGTTAGAGTACATGCCTTATTCAACCAACCAACCCCTAGTACGAATTTTATCGGTGAAAGGATCTTAAATCTTTTTTTTATGATAGTGGCAATTTACTAGGTGGTAGAGTTTTGCAGCAACTCACCAAGATTGGTACCACCGCTTTACCTATTCCTTCCGCCATAACGTCATGACGTGTTCCGGTT
>NJDC01003427.1:0-28125 GCA_002245475.1 Calephelis virginiensis
GTAGTAAGTGGGACTATAATGATGTCTTTGACCATTTTAAGAAATGTAGTTGGAATCAGCGTTGCCAATTTAGCGACTTTGTCACTAGATTCAGCGACATTTTCGCATGAAAAGCGACATTTTGATGGCTTTTAGCGACAAAAATAATTTAACGACTTTCTTAGCGACTTTTTTATAATGGTATTACTGACTTCATAAACGAATATCCATCGTTTTGTTCTGTACATACTAATATGTACTCTAATTCATTGAAATAAGATCCGGTTTTGTTTATTTAGTTTAATTTGTTGGCAACTCAAGAATGACTAAAAGGCATAGGTATAGTACCTACCGTCAATCATCGTGCTAGTAGGGGAATCCCTTTCTCATGTTTGGTTTTGTTATTATTCATCCGTCATTCACTCCTTATAAGAAATCTGATATGGTCTGTTGCTTTGCAAGTGAAATAATAATGTAAACGAATATTTGTCTCAAACAAATATTGCGTTTTATTAGTGTTTAGTAAATTATCAATAATGGAATAACCGGTAAAGAAGAAAGTTTATAGCCGAAGTTTATAGCCAGGAAGATTCTCCTGAATATAAAGGATGGCTGGCTCCTGTACAAGGGAATGATATTAAAGGTATGTGTCGTTACTGTCAAACCGAGTTCTATGCCAAAATAAGTGACATAAAAAAACACGCTGAAACCAAAAAAACACAAGAAAAAAGTGAACATAAAATGCACTCAGCAGCCCTTGCCAGTGCAATAAATAGTTGATGGCGTGAAAAAATCCAGTAAAGCAGAAGCATCACTTGCCCTTTTCATTGCTGAGCATTGCTCAGTTTAAACAGTAGATCATCTTGGCGAACTGTGTAAAAAAATATTCGATGACTCCAAATCCAGTAATGACCTACATTTACACCGAACAAAATGTTCGAACATATTAAGTGAAGTACTGGGCCCACATTTTAAGAATATTCTCAAACTTGATATCGGTGACAAAAATTCAGTCTTCTTTTGGACGAATCTACTGATGTAAGCGTATCAAAATATTTGGGGATGGCCATACGATATTTTAGTGAGTCACATAAAAGAATAGTGTCAACATTTTTGTCACTAACACCTATTGAAAAAGCTGATGCCAGAAGTCTAGCTGATGCAATCGCAGTAACATTAAAGGATCATAATTTAGACATTATAAATTTGATTGGAATAGGAACAGACAACGCTTCTGTGATGACAGGAGTAAATAATGGCTTACACAAGATATTGCAAGTTGATTACGGATTAGCAAATCTAGTACTAGTGCGTTGTGTATGTCATTCACTCCAGCTAGCAGTGAGCCATGCTTCTGAATCTACGCTTCCTCGTAATGTTGAATATTTGGTAAGAGAAATCTATAATTGGTTCTGCCTATCTCCAAAACGCCAAGGAGAATACAAACATATATACGAGACAATAAATTGCGGAAAGGAGCCTTTAAAAATACTAAAAGTATGTGCAACTCGATGGCTGTCCATATATCCAGCTGTCTGTCGTATTTTGTAACTGCAACTGCATTTTTCCATATGCAAAAGTAAAGAAAATTGCTACACAGCGGAGATTCTACATGCCATGTTTGAGGATAAAAGTAACTCGCTCTATTTAACCTACATCCAGATCGTACTAGGAGAAGTACAAAATACCTTGAAAATATTTGAGGGTGAGAACACTGATCCTATTAAGATGCTGGATAGTCTTACACTACTTCTCCAATCTATCAGCAAGAGAGTAGTCTACCAACCGGCCAATGTAAACGTCCTGACAACGGAAATTCTGGAAAGCCATATAAATCCATTTACTACTCTGGGCTACGCGTCTGAACAGTGTGTCGGGACCTTAAATTTGAGTGATAAGAATATCAAAATTGTTAAAAAAAGATGCATCAATTTCACACTCAAACTTATCTCGGAATTGCAGAACAGGCTTCCGCCACATATCGAAATTTTAACAAAAATGAATCTGTTGTCTGTGAGCAAAATTTTGAAGACAAAAACTAATGACAGTGATGTTATAGACTTGTCTAGAGAATTAGGAATTACGAGTGTTCCAGCAATAGAAAAAAAAATCTCAACAATGTAAAATTAACTTTGTTAAATGGAATAACATTCAAAATACAATCGATTTTTGGGTTGAAGTTCACACATACAAAGATGCCGGAAACCACAATCCATTCCACGAACTATGCAGTCTTGCATTTACAGTTTTATCTTTGCCGCGTTCAAATGCAGAAATCGAAAGAATTTTCAGCGCGATGAATTTAGTTAAATCAAAGCTACGTAATCGAATGGGGCTGGCAACCTTAAATTCGATTTTGATGATCAGATGTGTACTAAAATGTATGAGTAAGACATGTGCCAGTTACGTGCTACCATCAGATGTTTTAAGGCAGATTGGAACAAATAAAGCGTACTCATTTAAAAATGAGCCACAACCATCTACTTCAAGCCTCGTAAGTTTGAGCGATTCAATACCCTTCCGAATAATCAATGATTCAGAAGTCGATACTGACGAAGATTAATAGAATGAAACGTATTCATTTAGAATAAGATACTAATTATAGTTAATGTATATTATATCTCTGTGTATGTTGAATTGTTTAAGTAATAATTAATATTAACGAATAAAGACAGATTAAAATTAAAGATCTAGGTACTTAGTATGCATTTTTATTTTGCCCTTCATTAATTGGTGGTGGTGAATGAAGGTTAAAAAGGTGAATCTACCGAATGTTGTGTACACACACTGCACCGTCGCCGCCGGTCTCGGCGACGAAGACCTCTTTTGCGCCCGGCGCCTAACGCCGAGCGACGAGCCACAAATACTCCTCCACCAAGTCCACCCAGTAACCAGAACGCAGCACCAAGTCGAGGTACGGTCTCCCGGGAGACAGCCCTTGGTGCTGGCGTTGTAGGAAACAGCCCAATCCATCTAAATAATGATGTCTCGGGCTGAGCACTCTGCTCGGCCCACAAAGTTCGGTGAAGTTGTAAAAATCGCAAGATTAGCAACAAGTTAGTCATTCAAAAAAAAAAAAAAACCGAATGTTGGTAGCCTTTTTAACCCAAGCCCTTTTAGCCCAAGAAAGTAATTAATTGATAAAAAAATATAGCGACTTCTAGCGACTTTTTTAATTTTACTCATTTAGCGATATCTAGCGACTTTTCACCAGCGTGAGAGCGACATTTACTGTTGTTGAGTTGGCAACACTGTTTCTTGTTGACTTATATGACATCGAAAGTCATAAAAAATCATTGCACGAAAATTTTCTCGGCTTAAATTCATTCTGACGTGCACAGACAATTTTCAATTTGCCGCCAAATCGTAAAACAAATGACAAATGAATGAAATGTATACTCAATATTATTGGTAAAGAGTTCTATTTTCAAAATTTAAACTTATTTTTTTAATATAATGCTTTTAAGTTGCCAGTTCTAAAAACTTTCAGTTTGGCCCTCGTATTGATATGAATATTTCACGTCATATATTTTTACGTACCACACCAACCAACAGCATGCTAAATATCCGTCCACGTGTAGTATGTTATTAGATGGATGTCAGTTTAGGCAGTATTTAGTAAAATAGGTTAGACACCTATTTTACTAAATACTTTAATATAAATAAATTTACATAAACACGTCCGTCTATAGCAAGGAATATAAATACTATAGCAAGAGGTCTGAACAAACAAACACATTTTCGAATCTCTTATACATAAAAATCTATTGCTGTTCGTTAGTCTCACTATAACTCGAGAACAGCAAGTCCGCTTGAGCTAATTTTGGACTATTTGTGGAAGTCTAGGGAAAGATTGAAAGATAAGAAAAGAGGAAAAAATGAGTGGAAACTAGGAAATAACATTTTAAGTTTCCCTATACAAACAGAACAGGTGGAACAAAGTTCGAAGCGATAGCTAGTTTATAATATTAATACGGATACCAGTTAACTTGTTAACATAATTTAAACACAATAAAACAGCAAGAAATCTGCTTAGATTTCAAGTAAGTCATCTAGGTATACAAAAATTGGGTGTTTTTCCTGGGATCATCTCATCAAATCCAGACTTGGTGGCATTGTACCTCGAAAGTACTTTCTTTCAATAAAAAACAATAATAATATCGGTTCAGAAATACGGAGAAATCGATTAACATACATAAAAATATAGTAATAATATAACCTCTGGTTAAAAATAACAAACATACTTTATAATATTTTATTTCCTTGAACATTATTCCTATTATTCAACATAATCTTTTCTTGACGTTTCTTTTCTTCTTTGAAAGCTTCTTTATTTGCCTTTTTCTCTATTCTTCTCTCTTTCCTGTATTCTTTGAGAAGGCGTTTCCTTTCTTTCTTTTCTTCAGGTGATTCATCTTTTGGCCTAAAAGCACAAATTCTGGTTAAATCAACTTATTATGTTGTAAACTATAGTATTTCATTATTATATCTACAGTTTGCCATTTATATCTATGACTCTTCCACTGCTAGGTACCACTAATGGGTCCAAAAGGATTTTCAAGTACTCATTGTCCCTTTAAGTCGTGGAACTAACAGTACTAATATTTAAAAATATTTAACTGTATTAGCAGTCCCATTAGCCATAATAACTGAAACCTCTGTAGTGTTTCTTTTTAATTAACAGCTAGATAATGTCATGCGACCCTGTCTATTTTATGTAAGTACAATTAGATACAAAAACGCGATTTTCTGGAAGCTGAAATTTCAGAAGTTGTAATTCAAGGAATATAAATGCTCTTTAGCAAGAGATGTAATTAAAGTCAGTTCATTTGAATGATTGTTTTTTGTTTTGAATGAATATAACCGTATAATGAGGTCAATAAATAATAATTTTAAATACACTGTATAACAAAATAATATTAAAAAACCCAGTACAAACCACCTAATTGAATCTAGCCCCATAGTAGGCCAAATAAGTTTATTTCCGTTGAAACTTAACCTTAATAAGTCTTTAAAGCTTTTTATTGTTTATTTTAATTTAATTTAATATTATCTTTTTTAATTTATTTTTGTATTATTTTGTATTTAATTTTAATTTAAATAAATTTTAATTTAAGCGCTTATGTGTTTTCCATACAAAAACTTTTGAATGACTGTTACTTTAGTCTATTTATTTTAACAAACGAGTACTGAGTATGTCCCTCGCATATTTCCGATACTGACAGAGTGAGATGTAGCGATTGGCACTACACTTTTGTTTTCATTGATTGAAATAAACTTTATGTTGATTATGTCGACCAATAACGATGTAGTACATTTTTGGTACTAGTTTGTTATAAAAAAAATCGAGTTGAAAAGTTATCTTGTGAAGGACATCGGACCTATAAGCTTCGTGTTTTCTGTAAAACATTTTAAGGTTCCTGTGGGATAATTTCAATTTATACATACCTTATGGAGAGAACACTCAGTGTAGACAACACTGTTTCGGCGTTAGTTTCGTCGTCATCGGAATGCTCCCCGGTTTTGTCGTTCATGGCGTTGAACTTCGCTAACGACTTAATTGTGAGTTTATTGTCTTTGCCCAGGGTGTCTTCTGGTAATCCGGTTTTTGTATTTATTTTTATTTTATTAGGTTTCTGAAAAAATATATATCAAAACCTTGTAAAAACAGAAAGAAGAGAGAGATTTAATACCAGTAGCTCCACTGAGGTGAGTAAAGATATTCAGAGAAGTCAATTAACATTTAATCTAATATTAAGTCACAATTTGGTATGGAAAATATCTAACTTAATGACTAGTTAAATAATAAATGACGTCTCTGTATGCGGCAGCATAACTGAAATTAATTCGTAATGTAAATGTTGATGTGATGTTCACTAGTTTTATTAATTTAAACCATAAAATCATAACAAAGTTTTCTTATAATAGTATTTGTTAAAAAAAAGTCCTGATTCGTCCGAAATTATAATAGTCACCTCTGTGGTCTAGCGGTTCAGTTGTTGGACTTGACTGCCTGAGGTCCCGGGTTCGAATCCCTGGTCGGGCAACACAGAGAAAATTGGGTTTTTCCAATTTTTCTAATAAAAAAAATGTTGGTCGGGATTGGAAATGTGCCCGGTTGGCGATAGGCTTGCCACCTATCACATTGTGGGACCTAGTGCCTTCGGCTAGTCGTGGGTGCCCTGGTTGTGCCTATGCCTACCCCTTCGGGGATATGGGCGTGAAGATACTTTTTTTTATAATAGTGCGGTGCCACACACGCGCGCGCACGCACACATGCACATGCACATCCACGTATACAAACGCACGCATGCATTGCTTGATCGTATTTCTGCCAACAGTAATTCCATTTGTAAAAAACACCAAAACACACGTAGCAGAGGTTTGGTTAGAATAGTGCCTCAATTTTTTGTATATAGTTGCAATTACTATTTTGTCAAGTCATCCTATAAATATTATAAATTATAAATGCGAAAGTTCGTATGTTTGTTTGTTACTCCTTCACGCAAAATCTGCTGAACCGATTTTCACGAAATTTTACACACAATTAGATGGTAACTTGGATTAACATATAGGATAGTTTTTATACCGAAAAAATGTTCCTGTGGGATGATCAACCACACAGGCAACAGCTAGCATTGCATACTTTGTTTTGGCAAGGATTTACCCTTTTTATTTTTTATTTTTACATCATCCTTCAAATGAAAACAGGACATAAGGAAACGCCGACTTTTTGTATGTAAAAAAAATGTGAAGTGATTATATACATTCAAGCGGTTCGACGTATAACCCTTTTTTTTATTTAAGTTACAGCCGCGGTGGTAGTGATAAACATATCGACGTATACTACCACGATGTTGGTTGACATTTCCCCAAACAAGGGTAAACAATGTTTATTTTTTTTTAAATCTAGACTTACCTTAGGTTCTTCGATAAGCTTAGGGTGATTATATATGTTGGAGTAAGTGGAGAGAATGGTCTCGCAGTCCCACTTCTCTTTTGGCTCCACCTCCATTGTGACCAGGTCTTCTTCTGACTCTTCTTCTATTTCTTGTAGACGCTGAATTCTAGAAATTAGGCCAAATTATTATTAACTACTACGGTTTCGCTCATATTTAAGTAAATACCATCTTACCACAAAAAAAAATTGAACATGTATATTATTGGTTGGATGTCAATTTAAGAGAGTGGCGACTAAATTTATTTTGTGGTAAGACAGGTAGAAGAGAAGGAGGTATATCTCTCCTTGAATCAATGATATCTTACATATGAGCGGTTTTGATAAAACATAGACCGAAAGAAAATTTGTTGAGTAAGTACAACTAGTAAGATACAACCGTGGCCTGTAGAAGTAAAAAAAAGTATCTTCACGCCCATATCCCCGAAGAGGTAAGCAGAGGCACAACCTTAGTAATGTAGTATGTATCTCAAATACATTTTCTGGAATATTTTTAACTAGCTTTTTACAAGCAACTGCGTCCGAATAGTTACTTTTTTCATACAAACTTTCACCCCCTGTTATAGTTTTTTGGAGGTTAATTCATTAAAAAAAATTGCATGTTTGAACGCGGATCTTAACTATATGCATATCTAATTTCATTAAAATCGGTCCAGTAGCTTAGCCGTGAAAGCGTAACAGACGGAGAGATAGACTGTCGTATTTGTGTATATTATTCAGTATGGATACAGACACATCTCTTTTACGACGGGACATACAGGTATGACTATAAAAATATGTTTGTTTGTGTTTATATATACCCACCTTGCAACCTCCTTCTCTCTATCCAGCTGGAGTCTCCGCTGCGACTCCTCAAATTCTTCGGCAGCCCTGAGGAGCATGTCGTGACTCTCCGGCATGAAACCTTCAATCTCGTCCAGGTCTAGCGCTCCCACCTCTGTGTCGTCGTACTCTTCGTACATCTAAATATTTTCAAGTTTTAATATTAAGGGAAATTCCAATACAAAACTGCAATAACCGACACCAACTGTTTTAACAAAATATGCATACAATCTCCTCTGAACCCAAGCTACCTTTTAAAAAGAATCATCAAAATATCAAAATAATAATCATAATTGGCTGGGTGATCGTCTAACAAACAAATAAAAAAGAACATAGTCGAATTGAGAACCTCCTCTTTTTTTAGAGTCTGTTAAAACAGTTTAACATTTTTCATGTTTTTTTAAACATATGTTCAAGGAGCTCAAGGCTATTTTGACATAGTTGGGTATATTGTATTACCTGACAAATTGTAACAATACAAAATTTTACAGTTTAGGATACATTTGGAAGGTCCGGGACGGAAGCATTGCAATACAAAATGGAAAAAAAACTACGTTAAAAAATCGACTTCAAAATTAAAAAGTAAAAAATAACAAAGATTAAATATTAATTATATACTACTTATTATTTATATGTGCTATTTACTAATAGACACCAACTTCAAATGGTTTTTTTAACGTACTTAGTTATTTTTATTTAATACTTTTTAATTTATTGCAGACATGATTTAATTTAATAATCTTATAAGTAAATATCTTTATAGCATGTTGCCGAATGACGACGTGCCTGTAATCTTGTCACTTAGTTACCTAAGTGGATCAAATTTACTTGCGAGATTTGTTTAATTTAGTAAAAATTAACCGCGGGATAGGTGCAAGTAGATAAAAAAATGCTCTTAAATAAAACTAATGGGCCTACTTAAATCAAATTTTTATGGGACCAATTCGAGACTATTCCGTATCAAACAAAAAAAGAATTACGTAAATCGGTTCAGAAACCTCGGTGAAAGCGGTGTACATACATAAAAAAATATACCGGCCGAATTGAGAACGACCTCCTTTTTTTGGCGTCGGTAAAAAAAAACGTAACCTCACAATACATTGGGAAATGGTCAGAAATTTTAATCAACATACAAATGTTTAATACCGTTTAATAAGTATCACGAATATGTTATTTACGCGAAAACCAGCATTGTTACACCTTACTTAAATGTCTCCATTGCTTACCCTTTCAAACCTGTTGTCTAATAGAGAGAGGCCCTCATTCCTCCTGATCACACTGGACGTCATGGAGTACTGCGAGAAACGAGACTTGGTATCATCCTTGTCACCCCAAGATGGCATCCGTCGTCGACCCTGAAATCACATTATTTAAGCTGGAACCTCTTCACAGATCAGGATAAGTAGGCGGGCCATAATTAGTCACTAACGGTTCAGGCGTTAAGGTGGGATGTTTAGTTTATTTACAGCTTTAAATTGCTAATCAAAATGATAAGAATTAGTTCAGTTTTCACCTAACACTAAAAAATTCATATGGAAACATGGAATGTATTGACAAAATAGAGACATAGAAAAACTCAAAATATTTGATTTTTATGGACATCCTTAGTTTGAAATTTAAAAAAAGCAAATGATTGTTTATAGGTCCACGTAAAAAATCCAGATTTATATGTTACTAATTGTCAAAACTAATAAGTAACTAAAGTAAAAAAAAACTGTTATGAAACGTTAGTGCATTTTACTACGTATTTAACGTAAGTCTGCGTATAATCTACAAAAAATATATTCTATCATATTAACTTTTCGAAGAGACAATGTTACTTATTGCTGAAGGGGAAAGATACTTGACGTGATAAAAAAAATATTTTAACATGGATTGTAGAATTTTAAAATGTATTAACATATTATTATATTAAATGTATTAAAATATATTAACAGGTCAAGTGAAATGATAACTAGGTGATTATAAAATTTTTAACTAAACAACACTAGCTTACCTGTAGATAAACTAGCATATTAAAGTTGTTAAGCTCTCCCGCGAAAATCCATTTACTTATCGCCTTAAAACGAAAGCTATTACTCCCCAGTCTTCTAGCTGACTCCCACATATAAAAAATTTGTTAGCAAGCTTTATAAGCGAAACCGGTAGGCTATTTACAAAATAATATATTGTAAGTGATACGTAAAACAATACAAGTGTCTCTTAATAAAAAAATAATAATATTTGGATATCGCCTCTGTGGTCTAGCGGTCCGGGTGTTGGACTTGACTGCATGAGGTCCCGGGTTCGAATCCCGGGTCGGCCAACACAAAGATAAATTTAATTTTTCTAATTTTCTAATAAAAAAATGTTGGTCGGGATTGGAAATGTGCCCAGTTGGCGATAGGCTTGCCACCTATCACATTGTGGGGCTTAGTGTCTTCGGCTAGTCGTGGGTGCCTTGGTTGTACCTCTGCCTACCTCTTCGGGGATATGGGAGTGAAGATACTACTACTACTACTACTAATATTTGGAAGTTTTACCAAGCGCAAACGATGGAAAATATCAAATAGCAAGCTTTAACTTCATTCATAGTCTAACATCTGTAGTGAATGGTGAAAAGTTAGTTAGGCTCTTCATATTTTGTGTCATTTGGAAAACTTCCACAACAGTTACACGGGTTCCACGAAATCAGCAAAATAAAAGCTTATTCTAAAAATAGTAGTTCCAATAATCCATATATAATATAATATATAAATATAAGACAAACAATTTTAGCAAAAATTACTCCATTGCGATATGAAAGAAGAATAAACAAACACACACACACACACACACACACATTCACATTTATAATATCAGTATTTTCTATATTGTTAGATATTGTTACCTGATCATTACTGTCATCGTCTGAATCAAGATCAGAGGCAAATGCTTTGTCCGAGTCTTCATCACCTTCACTATCTTCATCTTCATATTCCTCATCATCTGACCCTGAAAAGTTATTAATTGCAAGTAAATCATTAACGTATTTATTTTATTTGTATTTATACTAGTTTCCAATCGCATGTTTGAAATTTTTTTTGTGCAAAAGCATATTTTTTTTTGTATATTGAAGCCTATGTGTTCTTCTGACGTATAAACTATATTATTGTAAAGTTTTATCTATATCAAAACAGTAGATTTTACTTTGTTTATGAGTAGTTTAACTTTTAGCCCTGATGATGCTGTATAAGCGAAACCGGTAGGCTCTTTACAAAATAATAAATTATAAGTGATACGTAAAACAGTACAAGTGTTTCTTTGTTTAAAAATATGAATATTTGGAAGTTTTCCAAAGCGCCGAAAATATCAAAACCATCCATCTATTCTCATAAACTTTTGCATTTATAATATTAGTAGAATTTTTATCAATAGATTCTCTGAACTTAGGCATACTTTTAGAAACAGATATTTTAAGAAAAATGAGTGTTAATACTAAATTATTATTAGTTGATCAGGAAATAAAATATATACAGCCAGTATAGATAATGTTATATACACCGCTGACAAATTTGAAGTAAAAATGTTTATGAATAAAAAAAAAAATGGGGTTAATAAAGATTTTCTTAAATCAAGTGAACATACCTTCGGCCATTGCTAAATCAATAAAGTTATCTTCTAGTTGATTTTCAGGGTCGTCAAAATCAAAGTCTTCATCCAAAGCAGCTACAACTTCTGGATCCAAATCCAAGCATAAACCTGTTAAATTTGTACATGTTGTTAATCGAAAAACTCACTTGCACTCAATAATTTGACATCTACCAAAATACATTCAGTTCCTAGTTCCTAAGTTTCGCATTTATAAAATACTAGCAACCCGTCCCAGCTGCACATGCACACAGGTTTTTGCACCAAACATTTATTTTATCATACAAAATATAAACCTTACTCTTTAAATCATTCTATCTATATATCTATAACAAACTGCAAAAAAAATTGTTGTGTAGTTTTAAAGATCTAAGCATGCATAGGGACAGACAGTGGAAAGCAACTTTGTTTCATACTGTGCAGATGACAGATGCTGTCAACCCTGTTGGCCGGTGCAACCCTGGCAATAAACAAAAACACAGAAAAAAAGAATCAACATAATTGGTCTATCCATTGAGGCATGATGCGTTGACCAAAGGGAAAGGTTTATTCATTTTTATATATATAACATTTGTAACCTCTGTGGTCCAGTGGACTACTACTAATGGTAGTGAGGTATATGGCTGGTTGGTGTTGGCATGAGTACATGACATCTCAGGTTTGATTCCTGGGTTAGGAAACTAAAAATGTGTTATTTAAATTTTCTAATAAAATCAATGTTGCCCAGATTGAAGAAGTCTCGGTTGGTGACAGATTTTGATAAAATAAATATTTGATTCATTCATACCATTTTGAATTAGTCAAAAATCAGATTTGTTTTTTTCACCTTGTGATGCAGCTTTATTTAGCAGCCCAATATCTTCCTCCACTTCAGATGCAAACACGGAGCTGGGTAATGTAAGAGTATCTTTAATTTCTTTAACTCCTTCCTCTGTTTCATCATTGGTGGTCTGTTTTTCTTTTCTTTTGTGTGTTGTTTTCTGAAAATATCAAAAAAATAACACCTCATGTCATGTGCAGCTTTGTATATTTCTTATCAATTGTCTTGTTTGTATATAGGAAGCCAAGCAAAGATATTAGAAATATATATATTAGGCAACAAATAAATAGTTTTTTTATAGAAATCCAGAATATTACAATGGCTTAATAAACTTAATTTCTACCCTTCAAATTGAAATAAGAACGCTAAGGGACTGCTGTTATATTGACAGAAATCTGGAAAAACAAAGACAATTGTTCTACTACTAGTTATAGTAGTAATACAGAGCCATTGCAGAACATAAGAAAAAACTGCTCCAATTTTGGTAGACACACTTAAGCCAACAATTCACATTTTAAATAATCTAGAACAACAGACAAAAAAGTTTTTATTGTATATTGAGAAAGCACAAACATTATTTAAAAAAAAGTTATGGCATGGGATTTCACTAAGTGCCAACAATGGAAAGTACAAAAAGATTTAATCTGTATGGTAATTTTACTTACAGGCTGCATGACCATAGTGACTTCTCTGGTGTCTTTAAGATGTTGGAGGTAGTTGTAATCATCATCAAAATATATCCCATATTTTTGTTGTTCTACTTTACGTTGCTCAGGTGTCAATTCCTGCAAAGTAAAAAAACTAAGATTTCATCTTGATGCATGGCTGTTGTCAACTATGCGTTTCTGTAGACAATTTTTGTCTCATGCTATACTTTTGTGGAACCAGATGCTGGTAGCCACTTTTAAAAAGTAGGTGTAGGTATAGATAGATCCTTTAGGAATATAAGTTTACCAAATCACTATCAACTTAAATTATTTGAAAACAATTTTGAACTACCAGTCTGAAAAATTCTATTGCCTGCAGTTAATTGGGTTCTAGTTCATTAAACTTTAAGCATCTTTACGCCCATATCTCCGAAGAGGTAGGCAGAGGCAACCAGAGCACCCACGACTAGCCGAAGACACTAAGTCCCACAAGCCTATCGCCAACCGGGCAAATTCCCAATCCCGAGCAACATTTTTTTTATTAGAAAATTAGAAAAACCAATTTTCATTTTGTTGTCCGACCCGGGATGCGAACCCGGGACCTCATGCAGTCAAGTCCAACAACTGAACCGCTAGACCACAGAGGCAATAACTATATGGATTTCAATGATTCCTCTAAAAGCAACCTAGTTTAGTATACATGATACTTACAGGTTCTTTCTCCTTTTTTGACGGCACATTCGCATTGACTGGTACGAGGACACGCTGAGGAGCACTTTCATCAGCTATCAAGGGATCTCTCTGGGATCTGTGTACTAAGTTAAAGGTGACAGCCTTCTTACGGTCTATAAACTTTCTAACCTTCGGCTGGAACCAAATATAATAACCAAATATTGTTTTATCTGCATACACAATGAACCAGATTATTTTTTAAATGAAACTTCATGTACCTACCATTTTTTCAACTTATTTTAATGTAAAAGTATTGCAAACAAAAACGTAATAATTTACACACGTTGTTTTGACTTTTGACGTGTTTTTGACTTTGACAGTCACGACTCACGAGCACAGACTAAACACCACATAGGACTGTCACGAGATTTTAATAATTTGACACCTGATAGATCATAACTGCGCATAGAAATAGGAACCTACGTATCTAATAGTAAAGGAATATACATATTAGTTACCTACCTACTACTTAGGTCAAGGTTGCTCCATGCTTGGCATGTGCTCGGCGCTCGCCTTACGCTCGCGGCTCGCCTGTCAAATGTCAATTTGCTGTCAATGCCGTATGCGAGATTCGTGAGTCGTGAGCTCGAGTTTGTTTAAATTTTGGTTTAATTATTATGCTCTTGGGCTTAAATTTTAGTTCATTGAGAAGATAATTTTTATTTACGTAAATTTACTTCATAAGTTTATTATTTTCTGTGACTATGAGCGTAATAAAAAATAATTAAAAACCGAGGTAGATGTTTTTAATAAAAAAGAAATAAATTCATATAAAAATCACATCATTATACGATGATTTTACATAAAAGTAAAACATATTTTCAAAATTATAAGAAAATAAGATCAAGTTGGTCTTGTATCGTATGTTATGTACGTGACAAGAGCTCTGTGAAACCTAAGACAAAAACATATTCACATACAGTTATATTCCCTAAAACTGATTTTCCAGCAAGGATCAGTGATACCAATAAGGAAGAAGTTGAAAAGGTAATTAAGAAACTTTTTTTTACATCGTAAATGAGTCATATTCATGTAATTATCTCAACCAAACAGTTATAAAATATAATAACTGTGATGCTACCATATAAATAATGTTGAATTATCACATTGAGTACATAAATTATTGAAAAAAATATAGAATCCCGCCCCACGATTCAGAAGCTGCGGAGGGTAGGGGAAGTGAAGGGTTACTCTCAACTCGAAAAAGTGGCTTGAATTTAAATATTATTTGTTTTTAATGATTTTATTAATTTTTCTCAACAAATATGAGAAAATCTTTAAACCAAGTTCTCAATACATTAAGAAAATAACTAACTCCCTGAACCTTACCAACCCAGGAAGTTTTAAGAGTATTTGTTTAAAAAATATGTTGTTTAAGTTGTTTGTGTGGTGTTATCTGAGTAATTCAAATTTGTGCAGCATGATTCTATAGCAAACTCCTCCTTTTTTATATCTTATATATTTTGTGAATGATTTGATATATTTGTATTGGAATTTACTCTTGTTAGTTATATATCAAAACAATCATGTTAAATTTTTATCCTTGGTCTCATTTTTGTCGGCTCATATAAACAAGAACCTAATGGTTTTTATAACATAAACAAAAATCTAAAAAAGCATTGTTTTTGGGTTAGATTTCATTCATATTCAAACATTTTTTCTGGAATATATTCAAGACTTTTTCCCTCTTATAATATTTAGATATTGCTTATTATAAAATCATTTTGAAACTGCAAACACATAGAGATAGCAATTACACATAGCCTATAGATACTAAATATTTTCATAGTATGTTACTAGTTTGAGTTTGGGATATAAAGTCCTCATATACGGTACATATCCAAGCCATTCTCTGAACTGGAACACAACCAATGATTATTATTATGAGTGATAAGAGGTCAGGATAGCCCAAGGATCACTGCAACCTAAATTTTATCTAGTCTCACCATCCTACAAGTTCCTTAGCTTGCATGTGTTTTAATAGACTGACATTCTTCTTTGTTTGTTATTTTATGTGTAATACTGTGGTGATCCCTCTGTGGTCTAGCGGTCCGGGTGTTGGACTTGGCTGCATGAGGTCCCGGGTTAAAATCTCGGGTCGGCCAACAAAAATAAAATTGGATTTTTTCAATTTTCTAATAAAAAAAATGTTAGTTGGGATTGGAAATGTGCCCGGTTGGCGATAGGCTTGCCACCTAATACATTATGGGACTTAGTGTCTTCGGCTAGTCGTGGGTGCCTTGGTTGTACCTCTGCCTACCGCTTCGGGGATGTGGGCCTGAAGATACTTTTTTTTTCTTTCTTTTTACTGTGGTGATGTGATGTATTATATGTCTTCTCAGAAGCAACTTCTCAGACCAAAAATTGCTATTATTTAGACAGGAAGGGTTTGATGGTAATAATAATAAAACTAGATAATTATATAAAAATAAACAAAAGTAATTATTTACGTAATTGCAGTTGGGAAGATTTTCTGAACTTTACAGCTGGCAAAGAGAACATTTAAATGGGCCAGAGTTTGTTTTGCATGATGGTCCTCCCTATGCTAATGGTGATCTACACATGGGACATGCTGTCAACAAAGTAAGTTTGTTTAGAAAAAGATTTTGATATTTGAATATTTTGTGTTTAATATCTCTATTTTAACAAGGAAGGAAGGAAGGTACACCGTGGATGTAGAAGGGAGAGTGTGTGCAATAAATAGTGTTAAATGAGCGCTGGGTATGCTATTTCAAAGTGAGGTTTTGCATAATTCTGGCATGAAGATATGTATGTATATTGTGTTTGTTAAGGATTCTTTTAAAGATCTTTCTAGACTTTTGTAACCAACAGAAACTTAGGTGTGTTTATTGGAAGTAAAATATCTGAATGATTGTTTTTAACAATAAAAGGAATAATGTGATTAGTTTACAGAAAAACCATTACTTCAATTAAGTTTTATTGCTGATGTGTTCATTATGAGTTCAGGATTCAAAGAGAAAGTTTAATCAGTTTTAATATGACTATTCACACATTTTTTGGTTATGCACAAATTGAACTGATAAATATACCGCCATAGATGGCTTGTTGAGTTTGGAATTTTAACACAAAATGTAATACTAGTACACATATTTTGTTTTTATTAATATTTACTAGACAAACTGACTTCATATTGCTTTATGAAGTCAGTTTGGCTAGTTCATATTGCTTTACACTAAGAGCTACTAACAGTTTGTTTTCAAAAATAAAGTATTGTTTTTCCTATGTATTTTCCTTGTAAAATTAATGTTTTCTATTCATAAGAACCTTCTCTTGACAATTGCCAAGAACAAAAGTATTAGCAAAATTGGTATTTGGCCCATCGTTTTGGCATGATGTGATGCCCAAGGAAATTCATTGATATATATATATATATATAGATAGAAATCTCTCACTGCGCTACAGTTTTTAACTTTTTACAGTTTTTAGCAGTTGAGAGGGCTTAAACTGTTTATAGGTATAACTGTTTTTGTTCTAAATAAACTTTTTTTTTTAATTTTGTCTGTACTTTTTTTTACAGATAATAAAAGATATAAACAACAGAAGTCAAATTTTACAAGGAAATAAGGTTCACTATGTTCCAGGGTGGGACTGTCATGGTTTACCTATCGAGTTTAAAGCATTGAAATCTAAACATGCAAAACAAAATGAATCTAACCCAATTAATACGAGAGAAATTGCCAGAAAGTTTGCCTTGGAAACAGTGGAGCGACAGAAAAAGGCTTTTAAGAGTTGGGGTGTAATGGCAGATTGGGATAAACAATGTTATTTAACATTAGATAAGAAATATGTGCAAAAGCAGCTAAAACAATTTTATGAAATGTACAATAAAGGATATATATATCGAGCCTTGAAACCCGTTTATTGGTCACCGTCATCTAAGTGAGTTCCTATCATATAGAGTAATAAGTAAGTAAGTATCTTTATGCCATGACAAGTCAAAGACACTAAGTTCCACAGTATGATAGGTGACAAGTCTGTTGCCTACCGATTCCAGGCAACATTAATTTTGATTAGAAAATTGAAAAAATACATTTTTCGTTTGGTTGTCTAACCCGGGAATTAAACCCCAGACTTAACAAAATCAAGTCCAACGCTGAATCGCTAGAGAAACTGAGGCAATAAACAGATATGACAGAATATTAATTATTAATAATAAATAAATATCCCTGGACAAATTATTACACAAACTGATCTAACCACAAAGTAAACAAATTAGATTATGCTTGTGTTGTGAACGTTACTAAATGCTATTAATATACAGAAACATTTAAAAACATACTGAAATAAATTTAATAAACACCCTAACTTATAGAATAACTTAATTGTGCATCAGATACATGAAAAGTATAAAACGACCTACGACCAAAACTTAAAAGTAAATGAAGTGGTAAAAAAAAAATATCATGAAGTCAGCGATCTTTTCCAGGCAGCTTTATGGCATGGAAATATAATAAAAAAAATGTTGCTTGATGGTGCTCTTAATACATTAAAAAGAAGTATAATGCACAAAACTTCCGATTCCTTAAAAGTATCTTCACGCCCATATCCCCGAAGAGGTAGGCAGAGGCACAACCAAGGCATCCACGACTAGCCGAAGACACTAAGTCCCACAACGTGATAGGTGGCAAGCCTAACGCCAACCGGGCACATATCCAATCCCGAGCAACATTATTTTTTTTATTAGAAAATTGGAAAAACCAAATTTTTTTATTGTTGCCCGACCCGAGAATCGAACGCGGGACTTCATGCAGTCAAGTCCAACACCTGAACCGCTAGACCACACAGGCGACGATTCCTTATTGCAGTAAACACTGACAATAATTGAAGTAGCAATTGTCTTAGCTATTGACGGCATCAATAGCTAAGACAATAATTTTGATGATAATACACAATGTCTAAAGACACCAAAGATATATGGTGTATTGCCTCTTCAGGCCTGGGAATAATGACTCTTGTGTACTAGTTGCTTACCAGATATCTGCAATCCTACATGTTAAGTATCAAATATAAGCTAATTAACAAGATCGGGACACGATTTGCACAAGCACTTGATGCTCTGGTGACATATCCGCAACAGTCTAAAATCTGGTAGTCACAGTTATAGGCAAATTAACGCTCGCCTCTTACAAACTGCTTGGCAGATAAACATCAAGCTTATTTTCACCATAAAGGTTTGGGGACAACATTAGGAAATACTTAGAAAAAAGTAAAATATTTAGAAAATATTTTCTTACTCCAGAACAGCATTGGCCGAGGCAGAGTTAGAATATGACCCACAATTCAAAAGTAAAGAGGTATATGTGAAGTTTCCCATGGAGAAGTTACCTGAGTCAGTAAAATCAGTAGTAAGGTGAGTTCATTGGTTGGTTGTATTAATGTAAGAATAATTTTATATTTATAGCAAAAAATAAGACAACAAGGAGAAATCCTGAGTAATTTCACGTCTCCCATAGCGTCTATACTATAGCTGTATCTACTGCTGATCTGTAGTATACTAAGGTGTCAAGGTGTACCGGCTGGAAGCTATTTTCTTAAACCTCTTGCGTCAAAAAGATTACCTGCTAGCCGACCTTCTAGCTGGCACACGACAGTGAGCACTGATAGTTTGGAGACTTAGGGATAGCGCACACATATATGAGGCGGAGCGTGATTGGTCGAGGCGCATCGCATTGTAAAGCACACTCAGCGGGCCGGGCCGCATCGCATTGACGGATTTTTGTTACTTAATAGAAAAGAGTAGAATAAAAAAGGATAATGGCAACTCTAATATCGTCAAGTATGGCCAATTGGCGCCTTTTGTAGGTGAACAACACTTTGGAGTTAATATGTTATTAGCTCTCTACTCATATTTTATACTATCGTTTTTACTCTCCTCTTTGGTGACTGTAAGCCGCATCGAGACCTGCGGTCGGAGTGCCGCGCAAAAGTCTGCGTCGATGCGGACCGGCATTGTGTGCGTTGCGTCATATAAAACGTATGAATGAGACCTAGGCGGATTATTGCGCTGCGGTGCTCTCCGATGCGGACCGTCCAAGTGTCCTTTAGATAATACGTGATATTAACAATCTTGATGTTGTAGGACCACTTAGGTTGCCTAAGCCACATTACGGAAAATTCAAATGCTATTAATATATTCGATAAAATACATTAATTTTCTCTTCTCTGTGGTCTAGCGGTCAAATGTTGGACTTGGCTTGATGTGGTCCCAGGTCCGATGCCCAGGTTGCGAAACCAAAAGCAAATTTGTATTTTAAGTTTTCTAATAAAAATCGGTGCTCGGGATCTGATATGTGCCCGGTTGGCAGCAATACAGGCTCACCGGTTATACAGGCGTTAAGATAAATATTGATTTAATTATACGTCATGGTGTGTCCATTTCAACGCAATAATCGTCGTGTAAATATTTTTGATGTCCCGCTACCAAAGCTGGCATCTGTTAAACGGTAATAGGCAAGCCGTCATCTAATTGTCTCGTTTAGACGTAAGACTGGGTATGCTTAACGCCTACTATAGCAAAACATGTAGTAAAATCATACGTTTTGTAGTTATTAAAGTGGCGTCTGAGAGCTTTTGCGTCATCGGCAGAAATTCTGTTCAGAGTTTTTTCTTATTTATTGAATTTAATGTAGGTTTACATGTTGAGTAATTAGTCATTTTGTACATTTTTATTTAGGCAAATGCAAAAGTAAAGTATTCATGAAGAATAGTGGCGGTTTTAGTACTATCAGCGCCCTTGGCGTTATTTATACAGCGCCCTCTAAATGCAGTTAAAATCCATATAAAACGGCTAATAATATAGCTTACAGATTTCGCTTTGTATCTGATGCTCTGGGCCGTCGCTGAACCGCGTCTGATGAAGAAATATCTAATGAAGAAATTAATGAATCGTGCATTTCTTCGCTGACAAATCTCACTAGATTAGCTTGAATAAAGAGACCATCGCTTTACCCAAGACAGACATGACTTTCTATGACGACTTATGACCAATTTAAAATAAGCCTGGTTTTGTTAAATCAGGTTACTTGATGAAAACTTAAACTTGACTAATGGAGATGTAACGTCCGTACAAAAACTAATAAAAAAACGACGGGTTGCACTCCGGGAGTGCCGGCAGAAGTGAAAACTTAAATATTAACGTTGTGCATTTTTGATATTTTGGAATGGTTAGGGAATAATTTTGCACGAATTCCTTTAATCACCAGCATGGAAGTGCTACCATTTATGTGGTAAAATACAATATTCATTTATTGCTCTATCGTACAAACATGACGACACGAACATTCGCTCAAGCGCCCTGCGCCGTCTTACGAATTTTCGATCAGGTCACGTGTCCTGACGCGAGTTTAGCAGTTTTTACCCATTCCAAAAAAAGTGCGCAACGAAGTTTTCACTTCAAAAGTGGCGTTAGGGCGGTTTCTCAGTGCTTGAGGCCCTTAATTTCTATATTTTTTAAATTCTTACGGCAATAATTGTTAATCTACAGGCAACCAGTTTCAGCTCTAATTTGGACGACCACGCCGTGGACACTAGTGGCCAACAGAGCTATCGCGTTTGGTCCACATATGGTATACGCCATTGTGACTATAGCCAAGAGGCCGGATGAGCTGTTTTTGATAGCCAAGGACCAAGTCGAGGAGTTGAAGAAAGTTTTAGGGTCAGAAATTGAGGTGTTGATAGAGTTTGATGGTATGTAATTACTTATTATTCGAATTATAGTACTAAAATATTATATACCAACTTTCCCGCCGCATTTTGCTCTGTCCGTCCTGTGTAATTTTTTTAATCTTTATTTTTTTAATCTTAATATCGACAAATAAAATAAAAAGAGATCGTGAGTATCCCGTATAAATAATTAAAAATGTTATTAACTCGCGACGATTTAAGTTTAAAATCTTATGTTTTTTAATCTTAATTTTAAATATGTTTGATAGTAACTAAAAAAACAAATATAATTTTAATCGACTGTTTTCGAATTATAAGTGTTGTAATCAATCCGCTTTTCTTTTTGGAATTCAGACCTATATTAGATTTCAAGTTAGTTGTGCTGGTTGTTATTTAAAATTCGATTGAAAGTGTCAGGCCAAGAATTATAATCCTTAGCAATATTACAAATACTGCAATATTACAAATAATGACTAAACCGGTAGACCATTGGTGATGCAATTTAATATAATGTATAGTTTAAACATGGGCAAAGGATAAAATGGGGAATTAAATTTTATACGACAATCATGATGACCTTAACCTTAGATGTTATCTGAAGTAACTAAATAAAACAAGTAGCTAAACAGCTAGCTAACAATATATTAAAAGGACATAGCGTTATTGATGGTAGGTACCATCGCTGACAAAAGGCTGAAGATTTTAATGGTGCTTTTGTTTAAACTATGATAGTAATTTTTAGTATTCTCATCTGCAAGGATACTGTTTTATGTGATTTTAACTATTATAAAAACCCGTAGGCCATCATTTAGAAGGATGCTCATATAGAAGTGAACTATCGAAAGAGACGCTCCCGTTTTTGGAAGCGGACCATGTGACAAAAGGCAAAGGCACAGGCCTAGTCCACACAGCCCCTGCGCACGGCCCAGAGGACTTCCTTGTTGCTCTCAAAAATAACATGAAAGTAGTAAGTTTTTAATATTCATTTTTATTTTGGGCCTAATTATTATTATATCTTTTTACAGCATGATTTACTATCGTTGTTTGCTAATGTAGACTAAGTAGCTCGTAAGAGGTGAATGCCGACTCCTTTTTCACTAACACCGTGACCACGTCTAGGTTTTAGTGGCACGTTAAGTAGGGCGATCATGTTAAGCACTGATGTTGTGGGCAAAAGTCAGGTAGTGATAGGCACTAATCTAGGTAGACCGTTGCAGGACTAGTTGTATAAACTAATAATGTTAATTTCTATAATATGCCATTAGCGAAGGACTCGAATAAATTTGAAATTAACCATAAATTCTAAAAATATTGTTTACTCAATTACCCTATTTAAATTTTCGAAATCATGTTCAAGATTTCTTATTATAAATTCAAGACAAATAAGCGCATTAACACTGTGATAAATCCACTCCTATTACTTCGTTACTACGTTGCGATTGGATTGTTCTTATTTTCAAACATAGTGTACGATTTCGTCATGGACCGTCACATAAATTGTATTACTTAACGATTTCAAATGGATGAAAACATTAATTATCAAGTAGGTATAACTTATAAACCACTAGTCGGATCATGATAATATTATTATTATGGGATCCCCTAGGAATCACTAACTTCCTCTACAATAATAACCACCAATTCGTTATTGACTCGGCTAATAAAAGACCGATATTGATAGTTTTTTTTCGTGTAACCAACATAAAAAATAATTAAAAATCCAACAGTTGAATTCATATCCTCCACTTTTTTAAGTCGGTTAAAATAGAAGCTACTTAAGTTGACAGTTATTAGTAAGTAATAATAATTAGTTTCTAAGTCTTCTATAATTCTTCGTTATTTTTTGGAAAATCTCTTCTATAATTTTTGTGTCCTTTTTTGAAGAGCATATAAAAAAATATGTAACCATTGTATTTTAATTATGTTAGACTCGTATTATATTCTCTCTCATTCCTTAGCCGATTTAAAAGAAAATATTTTTCATTTAAAAGAAATCCTTCTGAGGTTTCTATACTTCTTATCGTCGGTGCTTGGTGGAATTCCATTCTTGATACAGTTTATTTAGAAACACTTGTACTTTCCACAATATATTTTATTATTTTTATGGTTTAGCCAACTGGTTAAGCTATACATTACATTACATTTAAATTTTTTCAAACATTTATTAATACTAGAACTTACATACATACATACATATCTTCACGCCAAGTCCCTTACGGGGTAGGCAGAGAGTATCGAGTGTCAGACCTCACGATCCTGACAAACCTGTCTTGCTTCCTTCACATTCATAACCCTTTTCATACAAACACGCCGGTTTCGGAGACTCTTGACACCACCCTCGGATAATATTTTATCCGAGGGTGGTGATTGATCTGATCTATCTGATACCCGATTGATCTGATCGTGAAATGTCAGCCTTGGTCTCCCCGGGTACCTACATCCATCCACATTCGCATTGTATATCTGCTTTGTCAATATTTCATCTGTCATTCTTTCCACATGACCGAACCAGCGGAGCATGCCCTTTCGCATTTTAACACCAACACTTTCTTTCAATCCCACTTTTTCTCGGATTTCACTGTTACGAATGCGGTCAGCGAGCGTTACACCACAGATTTTCCGTAGTGCTCTCATTTCGACCGCATTTATTCTACTTTCATGCTCTTTCTGACATGCCCAACTCTCGCTTCCATACAATATACTAGAACTTAGTTTAATAGATAACATTAGTAGTACTTGGTTAAGGGAAAATTTCCCCATTAATGGGGGAAAAAATCTAACGTTGGCAATCCAGTCAATTCAAATTTGTTTAGTAATCATCACTCAGTATTTTTTATTTAAATACCGTCATTTTTGAGGATGACAATTAGACGGTATTCTTTTCAACAAAACTTCATTTAAAATAAAAATAAAAAATAATTAAATATGTTGTGGAAAGTATAAGTGTTTCTAAATAAATTGTATCCTTCTGAGGTATTTCCATTGCCATCTAGGTCTAATTACGAAAACCCAGGAAAATAGAAAAATAATACATTTTTGTGTCCTTAAATGAAAATGTTGAAATGGAAGTCAGTATTTTGTAGTTTTACATGCTTAAAATTTTCCCTACTAGGAACAATAACTTCAAGAAGTAGTTTCTATTATTCATAATATGATATATTTGAAGGAATGCAATGTTGATGAATGCGGACGTTACACAAACCTGGGACCAGAGTTTGACAATTTGTCAGTGCTAGAAGAAGGCCAGGAGGCTGTAATTAATCGACTGAAGGATTTCATCATTCAAGAGGGCACATACATCCACTCATATCCCTTAGACTGGAGGACCAAGAAGCCGATAATTCTTCGGGCAAGTCACCAGTGGTTTATCGATACTGCTGCGCTGAAGGAACGGGCTTTGGTAAGTTGAACAGACAAACATACACACAGAGAAGCTTATTTAACGAAGCACAGGATACACATATACTGAGTCACAGCACATACTTAAATATACTACAGAACACAAAGAGATATACTCATCGCAGTACAAACAGCATAACACAACTCACATACGCCTCGTTGGTCGAGTGGTTAGCGTACACGCCTAACTACATCGACCGACCGAGAGGCTCGGGTTTGATTCCCGACGGGGGCAGACATTTGTGTGATGAACATTGAAGTGTCTGCATTTCCGGGTCTGGGTGCTTATTAAATTTATTCTGGTATCTATCAAATTAATTGACTAACACCCATAATCCAAGCATATAATTTGCTTACTTTGGGGTTAGATTCAATTTTTGTAACTTGTCCAGGGATATTTATTAAAAAAATATGGTGACAAACGTACAGCACACACACCCACAGTCAAGCTTTCAGCACACACATAAATTTTGCACGCTCGGAGACAGACATAGTCATAAAGGGACATACTCAAAGCAAACATCAAGAAAAACTCACACCACAAACATTCAGACTTCCAGGGCAATAAACAGAAACTGATAATTCAAAGACAGATTCACAGCACGCAGACACACGCAGTTATATATACACAATTCATGCTTACATACACATGAAGTATTGTAATTGAATTTTTATAAATTTTAAAGTAAGAAAAAATTTCGCCCCCGGACAGGATTTGAACCTGTAACCTTTCGTCTCAGGCCGACGAATGCTCTATCCATTATAGCCACTGAGGATTCAAGTCCCGTGGCGATATTTTTAATTCCTTTCTTTACCGTTAACGCGTTTAACTGAAGCACTGGGCAAGTGCTAAAATAAAAATGCCATTGTAATTGAAATTCAAATGATCTTACGACAAAATATTTTTATTGCAGGCAACACTAGACAAAGTGTCCATATTGCCACCGTCCACTGCGGACCAGTCCCGACAAGGGTTCAAGGCGCAGTTGGAGAAGAGGCCTTATTGGTGCATATCTCGACAGAGGGCGTGGGGGGTACCCATACCAGTGGTGTATAGTGGCAGTGACGTCATAGTTGATGAGTGAGTATCTATACTATAACACATAGTAAAGTTGTAAAAAAGCTATATTCGTTCGTTGAAATGCGTTCGTGGTTTGAAAAAAGCAGCCCTGCCTCCTGCCAAGACAGAGTTGAACGAAGTAATAATGTCATCGATTTATTAATGTTTTTGCCTAAATGACGGATGATAATATTTTTTTTGGTCGGATGCTTTGCAAGGCTATCGTTATTTGGTGTGTATTTTATTAAAAAAACAATATTTTTAGACAAATAATTGAAAAGCTGTGTGCCCTGATTCAAGAAAAAGGGACAGACGTTTGGTGGACTTGTGACGTCATGGAACTAGTGACAGATGACGTTAGAAACAAATATAACTTGGAGAAAGAAAACCTATCCAAAGGAATGGTATGATGTTTTTTATTAGTTGGACCTTTTTTACTGCTACTGAAAATGTGTGGACATCTTTTTCACAGCCGCCTATTCTAACTAGACATTGTGTGTGATACTTATCTTCACTCCAAGTGCCTTACGGGGTAGGCAGAGTGTATCGATCGCCAAATATCACGATCATTTCAGACCTGTTTGCTTATCTTTTTTCATTTTCGTTATTCTTTTTGTTTTTTTAGGTTGACATTTAGGTATCTAAAGGCCATATTGTATCCATCCACATTCGTATTGTATAATTTGTCAATTTTTTTATGCCATTCTTTCCGCATGACAAGCAATGGATGTCCATGCAGCATGCCCTTTGTGATTTTTGTAACAAAACTTTTTTTTTCGTAAATCACTGGTATGAATGCGTGTAATACTTTCATCTGTTCCAGGATATAATGGACATTTGGCTAGACTCAGGTCTCTCATGGCAGACTCTGGATGGGAAAAAAGCGAGGTTGTATTCAGAAGGAGTAGACCAACTGACTGGATGGTTCCAAGCTTCCTTGCTTACGTCGATAGCTTTGAGAGACGAACCGCCTTATGAGTGAGTATATATTTATATCACTTCTTGAGGTCCCTGCCCTATTTCTTTGTCGGTCCACAAAAAGAAAATTAAATATTCTAATTAAAAAAAAATGCTCGGGATTGGTTATGTGCCCGGTTGGGTATAGGCTTGCCACCTATCACATTGTGAGACTTAGTGTCTTCGGCTAGTCGTAGGTGCCCTGGTTGTGCTTATGCCTTGCCACACCGTATATATAATCTAAAATTATAAAGTAACTTCACGCCCATATCCCAATAGAGGTAGGCAGAGGAACAACTACGGCCCCCACGACTAGCCGAAGACACTAATACACACTAGACTAATAGCACTAATTTATATAGTATATCAGCTGTAACACCGGTGGTCTCACAGATGCGTTGCCGTCCTTTTAAAGTAATGGGTAGTATTTTTAGACTTACATGACAATGTCACAAGAACACGATTGTGGTGTTGGGAAAACAAATATTTTGTATTCTTAAAAAAGTAAAAAAACGTGCCTTCATGCTAATATCCTCGAAATAGGCAGAGGTACCACCATAGTATCCATGGCTAGCCAGGGAAACTAAGTTTTACAATTTGATTGGTGGCATGCCTATCGCCAAATTCTTAAAAATCTAACAACTTTCAGATCAATATTTGTTCACGGGTTTGTAGTTGACGAAAAGAAGCGGAAGATGTCCAAGTCCATCGGCAACGTCATAGACCCGCTGATGATTATCAATGGGGACAAAAAACAACCTGCATACGGAGTGGACACTTTACGGTGAGAATTTGTATGATAACTATTTTCAGAACGTATTAAGTTTTTACAACATACTGATGCCCGGTTCCTATTATCAAGAATCGAGTCGTTTTGATTACGGATAGTAGTTTTTTGTAATATAAAAAAATATCTAACTATTGTTGCTCGTTTTTGGTAGTTAACATTGAACTTTTTAAAATTTGAGTAACGCTTCGTTCCTTTTGGGCGAACTACGAACATTTAAACTTTTGGATTACGTTTCTTTGATTATAGGAACGGGGTATTAATAGCGCTAACATATTTCAGCATTGTAACGTGCAAATATTTTAATATTTAATCAAATTAATTATTTACATTTATTAAATAGTTCATAGGTTATCTTTACTTACAATAAAACAGTAACTAAACTAAATCTGTTCCCGGTGTTTGTCCGGTGCTAAGGAGTAGCAGAATAGACCATCTGCTTTTCTGCTAGGCACCTCTTAAAAGGCAGGCACCGGCATACCGTCACTAACACTGTGACATCTGACTAGGTGGTAGACTAGGTAGGTAGACAGCGACTAACCCGAATTGGTACTACCGCCTTACCTATTCCTGCCGCTATGACGTCATTTCTTGCCGTTGACGTGTTCCGGTTCGCAGGATAAGGCGGCCGAAAAAACTTACTTTTGCTCGAGCTCTACCATCCCGGGCACA
>NJDC01003428.1:0-18462 GCA_002245475.1 Calephelis virginiensis
CAAATGCCTTGGACAAATCACAGAATACACCGAGTGCATCCTGAGAGTCCTCCAAGGCTTCGTAAATTTTCTTTAACAATTCAACACCAGCATCGACTGTTGATCTACCCTTTGTAAAACCAAATTGTTTATTATGAAATAAACCCAATAGGTTAAAATGTAATAACATTTGATTAAGTATAATTTTTTCAAATATTTTACTAAGGGTAGGCAGAACGGAGATAGGTCGATAGTTGGTGGGATCAGACGAACTACCAGATTTAAGTAGAGGTAATTTGAACTTACTAATTTTCATTAGGTCAGGAAAAACGCCATTTGAAACACAACAATTGAATATTACAGCTAGGTAAGGAGCAACTACATTTATTACTGAAGCAACCATTTTTAGAGAATGACCCCATAAATCTAAAGTATTCTTCATTTTTAATGAATTAAAGACTTATTATGTCATTTTTATCAACAAACGAAAATTCAAAATTATTGTTACACTCTGTTACATGTTGCTTCAATAATGATTCTGCAATTATTGGTGAAGAGTTAAGAACTCTAGTAGTTTCTGCTGCAACATTGGTGAAAAAATGTTCAAACTGCATTGCAACGTCCAATTAACCTTTTATGTCCACATTGTCAATCTTCAAACTGTAGTCATTATGAAACATTCTGGTTTTCCCACTAAAACCACTAAACTAATGGCTGAAACTTAAAAACTTAGCTGTTTAAAAAAATAATCTGTTCGATAAAAAGATGATAAGCTTGCAGATTCCTTAATGGTAAGAAGTACGTGTGGCTTGCAGACACCAAAGTTGTTAATGCGAACCATTTCAAAATTCATTGAACCGAAAATTTGAACTGCCGTCTGAACGAAGCTAAAGCGAGTAGCTAGTTTATAAATAAAACTAAAAAGTTCTGTAATCCGACACGTTAGATTAAGCCGGAACTATAGGAAATAATAGAGCTCTATAGTTAGACGTGACTTTTTGCTTTCTTAATATAGAAATAAATGCAAATACACAGTCTGGTCTCCTGATGGTGAGACATATATGACATCTATTGATACTTATATTTTGATACGATATATTTTGGTTATATGTATATTTGTAAAAAAAAAACATCCTATGTTGACTTGTTGTTAGATAAAACTTACTAAGGCTTAAACGATTTTTTGTAGAAAAGTTTAATTGATATTTTTTTCTTAATATAAATGTCATAGTAAATAAACATACCTTGTTTGCCAAAGAATTTGTTTCGCCATTTCTTCTCCTGACTGGCTAGGTTTGGAAACGGTGGTAGTTTATGGTAGTTAAGGTCAAACCAAATACCAAATAACATTTTTAAAAATTGTTAAAATATTAGAACGTATATATAAAAAACAGTCGTGTCAGTTACACTATTTATAACTCAAGAATGGCTGAACTGATTTTACTGAAAAAAAAACTTAGAACTAGGAGACGGACATAGGTTATTTTTTTCCCGTTTGACTGCGAGGAAACTAGGAAAAACAACATTTGGATTTTTTCCATACAATTAATTCCGGGGTGTAACAAAGTTTGCAATAACAGCTAGTATGTTATAAATCTAAATGATAATTTTGTATAAATTTAAAAATATTTGCACACTACAATGTAGTAGAATATTATGTTGGTATAAACAATTTTTTTTAACAAGTTCAAACACATATTCAGCAAATAAATATGTTTCATTTCATCACCAGAGATAATTTCTCAATCTTCATCATCAACATGAACTAATCTTGCAGACACAAAGTCAGTGGTTGCTGTTGTGTTTCGTTTTAAAAAATAGGGTAGCTGATAAACTTACCAGCAAAGAGGTGATGCATTTCAGTCTTAGGTTTGGAAGGTACAAATAAAGTCTTAATTATCATTTGCACACTACAATGTGATAGAATATTATGTTGCTATAAACAAATTTTTTTAATTAGTTCAAACACATATTCAACAAATAAATATATTTCATTTCATTACCAGCGATAATTTCTCAATGTTCATCATCAACATGAACTAATCTTGCAGACACTAAGTCAGTGGTTGCTGTTGTGTTTCGATTTAAAAAATAGGGTAAATGATAAACTCACTAGCAAAGAGGTGATGCATTCCAGTCTTAGGTTTGGAAGGTACAAATAAAGTTTGGGTGTCTATAGTTGGAATGTTTTGCTATTAGCTGTTGCCCAAGACTTCACACACGCATGTAAAAGTCACTTAACTTTTCGTATTAAGTGATGAAAACGAAGGATTTTCAGGCGGTGAAAGTTATTTTAAACGTTGATCTGGGATAAGCTACTACTTACTATACAAAATTTGGCGAAAATCCGTTCAGTATTTTATGCCAAACCAACAAAAAATGTAACAACCCTTGTTTTGGGTTCTGCGTGTACCGTATAGAATACATAGCAATAATTGTTTTTAAAAAAAATATTTATTGTTAAGATTTAGTTTTAATACTGTTTTTTTAATGATATTTGAATATAAATAAATTGAGAATTATGTATACGTTTATATTTTATTCAATCAGGCGTTAGGTACTTTGCGGAAATCCATTATAACAGATGTAAACTAAGCCTTTATTTTGGTAATTCCGCGTTAAGCAGTGTAACTGTTGTGGCAAATAATCCTACAAATGACACAGAATGTAACAAGCCTAACTATGACGTGTTTTATAAACAAATAGAGATATGACGTCATTTGGCAGCTATTTGATGTACACTTTTCCATTTTGAGTTGGCCACTGAAATACTAATCAGTCCTCAGAACATATTATATATGAACATATTATTTATATATGTTGAATCCTCATTTGGCGTATTAATCGCCTCACGCCTGAACCGGTTGACCAATTTTGCTAATTCTTTTTTTTGTTGTATTAGTTATTGTCAGGAGAAGATTTTTATGAAAAGGGAAACTGGAAAACTGTGAAAATATTGCTTTAATCCATACAAACTGTTAGTAGCTGTTAATGTCAAATGTCAAGCGATTTGAAGTTAGAAGCCTTGGCTAGCTGTATATATTTTTCGTGGGTTTGTTCGTTCGTTTTACTTTTCCGGCAAAAACTAATAAAACGGAATTCCCCAAAATTCATCAAATTTTAAGATAACATTTACTGCCTAAAAATTTTTAGTTCCCATTACTAACCACTAAATGTCACATCTGCGTGTGTACGAAGTCGTGGGCTACTGCTAGTAAAACATAAGTTACGAATAAACATCTCAATTTTTGAACTAAGGATTTCGCAATATTTTGATATGTTGCAAAGAGACACCTCGAAATAATTGAAATTCGTGTCTTCTCGCATATCTGGTTTCAGGCGTGAAGAGAGTTAACACACACACATACTTACTTTATTTACGTCAAATACCTTGCGGAGTAAACAAAAGGAATCCAGGTCCAATCTTTGCAGACTTCACTTACTTCCGTCACATCCATTATTATATTTCGAAATTTTGTATAATTGAAATTTTGTGAAATATCAATTTAGGCGTCTCCTCGGGGTGTCTATACTCATCCTTATCCATATTGTATATGTTTTAATAATCTTTCACTTGCCACTCTTTCCACATAACCGTACCAACAGAGCAAGCTTTTTGTCAGTTTTACACAAACGCTTCTCTTAATTCAACTTTCTCTCAGATCTTGTTGTTGCAAATGCGGATGGTAATTGTTACACAACAGATTTCCATAGAGCGTTCTCCATCTTTATCTAGTATCCTGCTTTCACTCTTTTGATATATCCAAACTTCTATAATTATCTTAATCTAATTTCTTTAATCTTTCACTCTTTTTTAATCTTTGAGATAATCATAGAATAATGCAAAGCGAGTCCAGCGCTCTGACTTAAATCCTCATTTTGAAGTAGATTTGAAGTGCTCCACTCGTAGTATTCTTTAAAACTCTTCTTTTTACAAAAAGAGTACCGAGATATTCACTTTCATTCATTTCACTAACTTTCCTTCATTTCATTCACTTTCCTTCATTTCATTCACTTTCCTTCATTTCATTCTTTTATTCCAAGATCGATCTCACTCTGTCAATTCCTAATATTAGTTTTCATTAAAACTACAAGACGTTTTCGTTAGGAAGTGAATCCGGTTGAACTAAGCGGCTGCGAGGTAACAGGACCGTGAAGTGTGAGATATGCGACATTAGAATTCCGCACCAGAATATCGTTACAACTATCTCTGTTACTTTTTATCATAGATATTATAAAAAGTAAGTACCTTCACGCCCATGTCACCGAAAAGGTAGGCAGAGGCACAACCAGGGCACCCACGACTAGCCGAAGACACTAATGCCCGATTTCACCAAGAGCCCCTTTACTTTAGGAGACCTTTTAACGTTACTTACGGGACTGTTTCAATATAAAACCATCCCCTAAAACACATTAAAAGGTCCCCTAAATATAGGAACTCTTGGTGAAATCAGGCATCAGTCACATAATATGACAGGTGGCGAGCCTATCGCCAACCGGACACATATCCAATCTCGAGCAACATTTTTTTAAATTAGAAAATTGGAAAAACCAAATATTCTTTTTGTTGCCCGACCCGGGAATTGAACCCAGGACCTCTTGAAGTCAAGTCCAACAACTGGACCGCAAGACGACAGAGGTGACCAAACTCGCTTAGGAAAGGATCGAAATACGAAACTCAAACTACTGAATATTCATATTTTTAAATAAAGAAACACTTGTACTGTTTTACGTATCACTTATAATTTATTATTTTGTAAATAGCCTACCAAAACAGCTTATACAACATCATCATAAACTCAACATTAATGCTTAATAATACTTGTTAGTGGATAGTATAAGTTTGTGGACTACTTTTTGGCAATTTTATTTAAGCGCAATAAATCTGCAAAAAATCCGACTCCAAATTCATTACTACGTCGTAATTTGATTTTTTTACGAAAGGAAGTTGGCGTTTTTTCCCGGGTAGAGGGATCCGCCGCCTTACCTACTCTTCTCGCCATAATGATCGTCATGTGCTGAGGGTAGCCGGTTGACTTTCACATTAGGTCTAACACCCCGGCCACAGGACAGCAACGCACCTATACCGCCATTGGTATCTATAGGCTACGGTTGTCTCTTACCATCCGGATAGTTGTGTTCTTGTTTGCTATCTAACCCATAGAAAATATTTTTCTACACAATCAGAGTAAAGATATTTTTTCTCAAAATAAGTTCATACATGCCTCACTTTACGTATTCATGATGATAACTTTCTGGAAGATACTCCCAATATTTTGAACACATAATTATTTTTATTTTGGATTAAATGTCAAAGTGTTAACCGAATATTCCAAATATAAGAAATTTACTCCGTTTAATATTTATTTATTTCGCATGGGAGACCAACAACAGTTACACAATTAAATAGTTACAGAAAAAAACACAAAAAGGCAATTACAGGGTCTTACCTATATATACATATCATACATTACAAAAATATATATGTTAGCACCGCACCATGATACAAAAAACATATCGAATAGAAGAAAACAAGTAATTGTTATCAATAGAATGACTAAAGAAGAAAAAAACAATTTAAGAATAATAAAAAAAACAATTCGAATAGTTAAATCACTGCTAGAGTAATTGTTGCTGTAGCATCACCTTGCTTTAGGATTATAAATAAGAAATATCCCTGGACAAGTCACACAAATTGAATCTAACCCCAAAGTAAGCAAATTATATATGCCTGTGTTATGGGCGTTAGTCAAAGATTCTAATACATGGAAATACTGATACCAGAATAAATTTAATAAACACCCAGACCCGGATATGCAGACATCTATATGTTCATCACATAAATGTTTGCCCCCGTCGGGATTCGAACCCGAGCCTCGCGGTTGGTCGATGTAGTTAGGCGTGTAAGCTAGCCACTCGACCAACGAGGCGATCAAATGGATCAATGTTCAGATTTTTACGCAAACGATTGAAAGAAGAAGAGATAAAAATTTAACTATGTTCTTACCAGTCCAGACTGACAACATTCCTACTCTGCGAATATCCAGAAACCCTTCTATCTTAATAATAGGCAAATTGACAGTTAGATATTCAGGTTGAGTTTCACTAAAAATCTCAAGTCAGCAATTTGAGGTCTATTACAGCTAGAACCTTACTGAGTGAAAACTCAATGTGATTCAAAACATCTTGGCAGTTGCCAAAGTTATATAACGCAATGTTTTATTTTAACATTAATTAGCGAATGACAAGATGGCTTTACTGAGGGTAACACCCGCCACATTTAGATTTTTGAACCGAATTCCGTTCCGAAAAAAAATTCGAAAGCAACATTTAAACAATTCTATGGACCTGCCACACACGTCGGGAATTGATGTAGAGACATTGTCGCCTTTGCACTGATCTTACCGATGCGTAACTAGCTTATGGATGAGTTGTAAAGTGCATACGGGCTACCTTATCGGTCAAACAGAAACACGTGACTGTCATAGTTTATTCTTTGTGATAAAATAACAACAATGTTTTTGTTGTTTCAGATTTAATGTCTCATCATTCACAATGACGTCGTTTGCTAATATGACGCAGTCGCTGTCGGCGAACATGCCACATGCGTCTGCGTCTACTACAGCGGCCAGTTCAAGCCACAGCTCAAGTGAGCAAGAAGAGACCCTCGATATGTCGCATCTCCTGTGCAACTTGCTGGATACTATGAATAAGCCAGGATCACTGCAATCAGGTGCGTCTACCTCTGCAACCCCTACAATGCCTTATGACATTTGGGCGATACCTTCCAGCAGCTCTCTGCAAAACCCTACTTTGAATTCTCGTGAATACAGTACAGCTAATTCAAGTGGATCACCGGGAACCTCGTCTTCAGTTTCCATTACGTGTTTTAGATGTGAAGAACGTTCACCTACTACGCGTTGTCTTGAATGTAATGATTTGTTTTGTCACGAATGTAGCCACAAACCCACCTCTGAATGCCAATTACGTGAACACATGCTGCTTCCAATACATCAAATATCGCCGATCGGTGTTAGATCTTCGTCGAACTCTAATGATAAGGAAGCCGTTATGTATTGCGAATTGCACGGCGAACCTCTTAAATTTTATTGTGAAGGATGCATTGTTTTCATATGCAAGGACTGTACTTTGTGGTCACACAAGGATCATTGTTTTTCTCCCATTAAAGGTGCGCTTGATCAATGCCGCATGGATGTTATTAAAGCAATAGAAGACACGAAAGCTGGCACAAAAGCTATAAAAACAGCGATAGATCGAGCGGTAGCCATAACCAAGGCATATGAAAAAGAAATTGCCGAAGCTAGTATGAAAATAAGGAAAGTGATGCGTTGCTTCGCACAAGCTATCGAAGATCGTGAGAAGTATCTATTAGATAAAGTGGAAAAGATGCGTGTTGCAAAAGTTAACGATCTGACTGAACACATGAATATTCTACGCGGAATGCTTGCAGGATTATCACATACTAACGAAAATTTAGTGCATTGCATGGATTCTGAAGGAATAGATCTGTTTATGGCTAAAGAAAAAGGTAGAGCACAAATAGACTATTTTTCCTTCGCGTTTAAAAATATGTATGTTACTGAAGAAAAGATTGTATTTATACCCCCAAATTACGATTTAGTTGACCAAATAAAGAGACAGTGTGATGTACAGTCAGCTCCAATGTGTGCTCTTCAGAACTCTATATCAAATCTTCAGCAGCGTCAGTCGTTGTTATCAATACCTTCTTCAACCTATCAAATTGTTTCTGCGAACAACTTCCGTTCGTTGCCTGATTACTCTACTCCACTAACAAGATCAAACTATTATAATAACTGCTTGCCAACATCGACTATATCATCGAGTAACCAAATAGATTATAATCAAAGTCGTGGTCAAGCTATACCTGGTTATTGGACTTCTGTTTCGTTGAAACAAATAAGGAGCCCAGTATCTGGTGTACCAATATTTTCTTTTGGTCGCGAAGGTCACGATGAAGGGCAAGTGTCGAGACCGTGGGGTCTGTGCGTTGATAGAGAGGGTCATATTATAGTTGCTGATCGCAGAAACAATCGTATACAGATTTTTGACAGTCGTGGTGAGTTTAAATCCATGTTTGGCTCCAAGGGAACTGGGCCTGGAGAATTTGATCTTCCAGCTGGAATAACAACTGACACGTATGGTCGAATAATTGTAGTCGACAAAGACAATCACAGGGTTCAGATTTTTACTTCATCTGGTAATTTTATTTGTAAATTTGGGTCTTTCGGCAAAGAATGTGGGCAATTCCAATATCCGTGGGATGTTGCTGTTAATAATATGGGAAGCATCGTTGTGACTGATACGCGCAATCACCGTATTCAACTGTTTACAAGTGATGGAACTTTCATAACTAAATTTGTTTTTGAAGGTGCAAATCCTATTAAAATGTTAAAGGGTCCCACTACTCCACGGGGTGTATGTTTTACTACAACCGGTAACATTATTGTTTCCGATTTTGAAAATCATCGTTTACTGATGGTCGACCCAAGCTTATCAAAGGTTCTCCTATGTGTCGGTCGCGAGGGATCTAATATCGGTGAACTAAATCGTCCATCAGGTATAGTGACTGATGACGATGGCCGTATTATTGTAGCTGATTCTAAAAACCATCGCGTTGTGGTATTTGCGTCAGACTTACGTATTTTATGGACTGTTGATCTTAAGAGCCCTGGCCTCGATGATAAAGACCGACCTAGTGATGTAGCACTTTCTACTGAAGGTTTCTTGGTCGTTTTATTTGAGACTTTGCCCGATACCGCTCGCGATATTTCTTCACATGGAAAGCAATATATTAAAGTATATTGACTGAATATTTATGTTAACGATATGCTCGTGTCGAAATGATTTTAATTATTTTTGTTTTGTTTAATTGTTTTCGTGATGTGCCAATGCCGTAATGCATTTTAGAAATGCCGATAATGCATAGACAATTAAATTGCTCATCATTTTCAAACGTGCATATTTTGATTTTTAAATTTTGTTTAAAAACAATTTTTGTTACCGTACTGAATGGATTCCGTAGCGGACTAGTCTCTGAAGACCAAACTTACTGCATTTGTTTACGTGGTAACGCACTTTTTATATTTATAACAAAACCCTAGGTATCACACAGTTAATGTTTTATTCAACGTACATGTAATGACGTACATAAATATAAATGATATTTATAAGATAATCACGATGTGATTTAAAAGTGTTTTTGTGAGATTAACTTAAAAAGTATTTTTCAAAATGCATCCTTTGCTTTTTGTTAAAATGTTTTAATAGCATTTTATAGTACGAGTATTCTTATAATAAGTTATTTTGCGTATTGGTTTTGACGAATATCTAATTTTATTAGATTTTTGAATGTTGCCAATCGGGTAATATTTTAACTGTAAACTTTATACTTTCTCGCATCTTTTATTTAGGAGTTATATTAAATTTTATGGATCCGAATAAAAAAGTAATGCAATATAACATTGAGACTGACATTAGAAGACTGTCTTAAAGACGTGGTTCCGAAACGGAAATGAGAAAGAGCTTGATTTTCTATTCGGAATTGGAAGGAGAATCATATGATTCTTAGCTTAAATTTATTAACAGTATATATTAACCATTTATTTGGCTTTTATACAAATTCTTGTATTAGTCGCATTCATAAATGTGGCTTGTGATATCCTTATTTACAACTTTTAAATTTTTTATATTCTTCTTGAAACATGACTATAGAATTAGAACCGACTGATTTGAATCTAACAATATGTTAAACCTAATCCAATTTATATTCCTAAAATTAGTGCTTTAGCTATATTAATGAAAGTAATCCTTAATTAAATTAGCGAAATTTTAAATCTTCTACAAGATTTGTAAATCCTTCGGTTAGTCCAAATATTTAGCGAAATTGTGTTTCAAAATTATTCGTATCACTCAATATAGTCTATTTTTCCTTGTCGCGATAGGTTTCAATGTGTTCATATAAATCTTTACCTATGATGTGTTCAATAAATTTAGTGTGTATTTCTTATAGTGCTTTTTTATAAAGCATAGTAAATTACAGTCTGATTATGTAGTATATGTTATACTTAATTGTATTAGGAATAAAATTAGAATTATAGAAGTCGTACAGCACTTATTTTGGCAATATAGATTTAAAATTATGAACTTGTATAAAATTGCTACTTTTCCTAGTATTTAAAGTGTATTCGAATTAGCTTGTATTCGTATTCGTCGATAAATTTTAATATAGTAATTTCATCAGCCCACGTAAACATTCAATCAAAAAGATACCAAAGTTAGTGTCTCTTGCATCGTTTGTGACTTTCCTATCAATAAATGACTGTTTAGGTGTATCCTTAAAGTTGAATAAGGTGTAGTTTTTGAGCATAAATCACTAAATGTAACTGCATGTTTTTAATAATAGATAAATTAGTGTTAAGATAGGTTAAGGTTCTTTAAGCATTGATGTTAAGAAACACGAATGCATTGGAAAACAATTTTTAGATGTAATACAAAGAACTGATATAGTTATCATTGCACAAGATTCGGTAAATGATAAAATATATGGAGAAATATAGTTTAAATACGACCTTATGTAAGAAGGATGTTTTTGCTTAGCATTACTTATATGGCTTATAGCTTTTGTGTTAGGAAACTACTAGCTGAGAGAACTTTTGAATTTATCAATATTTTATTTTATGCGTTTTACTGGTCAATTAGTTCTTCATATTAATGTTATGGCTATGTGGTGATGATTAAGATTAACTGGCTTGAATATTTTTAAATTAATTTATATTAACTCTTTCTTTCAACATCCTAACAAAATTAAAGACACATTTTGCACCTTGGAACTGTAATCCAAGGTTACTCCAGGTTTTAATGCTAATAGTGATAGCATTTAAGCTGACTTTAATTATTTGATTACTCTACAGTTTATCAATACTAGCCATAACATACCCTGAGATTTCATGTCAATGGAAGAAAATGGTGGGTTCAGTGCCATAAATAAGTTGTTTTTAGTGCGTTGCATGAGATGCATGTTTTATTTTCAAAATAAGTTTGATTATAATTTTATATTTAGATTGAATTTCAATATGTTACAGTGAAATTTCTTATAGCATTAGCAAATTTGCATAGCAAGTTTGTACATGCTTGCTACATTACTGTTAGCTCCCGTCTTAAGAATATTATTAAGAAATTTAACTACTCTAAATGAAATAACAATAGCAGTATCTTAGGAAATATTTTAATTCATTATGTTTACATACAATAAGATTATATTAAGACTACGTAAGGCCATTTGTCTTGGCTGCTCTGAAATTCACGCAGTCTATACTTTCTCTTAGGCTAATTGCCCTTGCTTTTCATTTTTGTTTTCAAATTATTATTATCGCTTAATGGTTATTTTATTAATGACACACATTTTTTGAAATTCAAAATATTCTAATAGGGACTATTACATAAAGTCCCCTAATTCACAATCAGTTACCGTTTTGGCTTGTTAACAGTTTACTAAATTCTGAAAGTAGCATTTATTTCTTCATCTTAAATTGATTCAGATTTCTCATGAGAAACTCTTGATCGAAGTGTTAATTGAAAGTGGCACATTACGTGAAAGTTCTGAAAATAATTCTTCAGAGCACTCAAGATGTATCGGTGCATATCTTGCTAATCCGTTGGCTAATGCCGGATTTTGAATATATGTATAATGTTTTCTCTTGTTTTGCTTAATGGAAAGGAAATTAACATAACAGTAAAACCGCATTTAATTCGGTATCATTTCGTTATGTTTATTAAATATATTTTGTTAATGGATTTTTTAAATTAGTGAGAAAATCGAGGACTCTAATTTATTTTTAAACGTCAAACTCTTAATTTGTTTCAAAATGAAATAAGAGTTGATCTTTTGGCACATGTAGTAAGTTAATGACTGTAGGTATTTTACCACTTAACTTCTTACCATTTGACCAAACAGTCATTAAGTTATTACCACTTTATAAAAGTGATGAAAACAGTCTTCATTTGTGAGCGCTTTGATGAAATCGTAGAGTCAAAAACTCGAAGCACCGCTAGTTGCTAGCAGTGAAATAGGGGTATGTGATATAGATACAATATAATTGAAACTAATTATAGACATTTTAGTCCAGTCAGTAGGGGGTGGGGAACCGCCATCTTTAATTAGAAATGTGATGTTACAGAATAACTTTACAATGTTTGATTTTGTTTTTAAGTTTTTCTTTATTATAGTTATTGCGAAAGTATAATAGAATGAATGAATTAAATTTAAGATTTTGATGTTTTTCTTCGTTCTTTTTCTAGTCAAACATTGTTAAGTTATTTTGTGAATATAAACTATTCGCAACTTTGTTTACTCCCTTTATCTCTCTTATAAAGTGTTTCCCCTACTAACTGGACTATTTCTCCGACTTTTAACCTCTCAATAGAACTAGAATGATTCAGATGTTTCCTTAAATTGAATCTGTATTCGCAAATAAAAAAAACGAGACGCAATGTATCGTGCATAATATTTGGACGTGTGTGATTTTTAGCAAAATGTATTTCAGCTACAATCATGGTTTTTAATGTTAAATGGTCGCTTGTGTTGTGTTAGTCTTACAATAACGATCATGTCCCCTTTTATGATTGATACAAATTAAGAGGTAATATTCTATTTAAATAAAACGCCAGTTTTTGATTCAAGTCGATTTCGTTTGACAAATTTTTGTCAGAAACTGGACGATTTTATGAAATGCTTGGAAATTGACCACGGCTTCATGAAATGGTTAAAAGGTCGTAATTTGCATAACGGCTTTTTAAAAAAGGATTAAAAATTGTTCTATTAAACCATGTTTAATGTAAAATGATACCTACCTACCTACCTACCTACCTACTTTTAATGTTGTCTATAATATGCATGTATATAGGCAGTTTCAAATAGTTAGTTGTTTGTATAAAGTTCAGCATTTCTAACACATAACTTCTTTCATTCATTCATTTATTCGATTACTATAATATTGCAATAATAGGGGACATGAATAAAAATATATATAATTAAGGTAAGTAGTATTTTTGTATTTACTTGTAAAAATCTAGAGATTTATCTACGAGACGGCTGACGTGTAAAAAATCATTGTGGACAAAATTCAATTCTATCTTTATACTGATACTTGCATTTATAATACAAAAATGATTAGGATAAATAATAACACTAGAAGATCTTTAATTTTATAAAATTATTTTTTCTTGTTCAGAAATTAAAATTTTTAACTACCTTCAGTTTGCTAAAGTAACGAAATAAAGGTTAAACTACATCAGGCTTGCAAGTTTTTAACGCTAGTTCAAGTAGTCAAATTCAAGTATGTCCTTGAATTCCCATTGATCTTTGATGTGCGCACTTAAAATTTGGATTATAAAAAATCCGCTGTAAAAAAATATATATAATGCTATATTGAAATTTGTTAAATGCAGAAACTCATATATTTGCATTTTTTTTAATACTGCACAGATTAGAATAGGTTATCGCACGAATAGTGTATAAAATAAAACACATTTGATATGTGTGTGTTCTCGAAGTAGTTAAGTGTATAAAAGTTAGAATGGTACTGAACTATAATAATTTATGTATAGACTTGCTTCAGATTTATATTTGGCAGAATAATTCATCGTTGTTCATATCTGATGACGCAAAACACTGCAAGGGCAAATGTAATAGTAATATATAGAATATGTAGAATGCAGATAAATATTTATCACATCGTTTTGTTATGTTTAGAAATAACCTTAAGAGGAATGCAAAAATGCTACCAATTGTTGATACAAGCTTCAAATTACCAATATTCATAGATCTGCCTTATTTAGTGTAGTACCTGATTGCAAAAGCAAATTGAATTCCTAAGCTTTGAAATACTATAGTTTGTCCACAATGTGATACACGTTAGCGTATAATTGTGTTCATGTAAATCAACCTTATCTACCTCATTTGTAATTAAATAAAGACTGATTGGAAAATATTGAGACGGTGGTCTGATCACCTTTAGATGTCTGTTGTCTACTAAGATAAGGTGAATTATGGACTGACTTTTTTTTTCGGAATCCAATATAGCGTCCAAAAATTTTAAATTGGTAAATTTGGATGTGTTGACAACAGTCTTAGCTATTATATTCTGTAGATATACGTTACGTTATCCATCTTTAATATTGTTGAAAGAAGACTGATATTTTATAATGTTCCTATATTTTAATTTAGAATAATTTACCGCCTATCAGTATGATTTATGTTATTTTTTATCTTAACAATAATCATTACTTTAATTCTTATATTACATCAATTTTGCATGACGCTATATATGTCATGAATTTTTGAAATTTTTTTATGCAATTTGTACGAAAATTAATCAAGTGATTGATAGAAAATGGTGTTTTATTTGTAGTTGTATCCTTGTGTTCATGTATTTAAGTTTTTATTAGAAAAGTTTACATGAGATAAGTACTTAATAATGGCCCATTATGTTCTTAACCCTAAAAAATCAAGCATCTCGTCACATCCTTCAAGCGTATTCGGGCATATCATTAAAATCAGATCTTTGTGTATGCCGACTTGACTTCTTTATGTCTAGGGTTCGATCCTCAAGTTGGGGTAGACTGATTTGGGCAACGTTATTTCCAATAAAAATCATCTTGCCTGAGATTGAATATGCTGGCGGTTGGAGATGGGCTTGCCTATCACATTGACCTAGTGTCTCAAGCAGTTGACTAGTCGTAGGTTCCCTGGCTGTGCTTACCAATTCGGAGATATGGACATGAAGATATTTTTAAGTTTTTTGCGGCTTTGGCAGGTATTCGGTAGTAAAGCGCTTATGCAACCAAAAATGTAGTTACAGTTTACGAAAATTTACGTGTCAGGCAAGAGCTATCCACAGGATGGTTTCTGACAATAAATGAAAATTATTACTCGAACCATTGAATGATTTCTCACCTTGAGGAGAAAAATGTCCTTTATAATTTGATGAAAGTCAACGCCACAGTGACGATAAACCAAACTTCATAAAGTCGTGATAGGTTGCAAGGAATATAAATACTCTTTAGCAAGAGATAGGTTGCTTCAACCACAGGTCGGAAGCATAAGTTATCAATCTCGGATTTTTTAAGTGTCTACTGTTTGTCTGATCAGGGATGCTGGTTGATAATGACAAAGTGAAGATTTAAGGATAGCGCCCAGTTGAACGGGCCGGGACGGGGCGCATGGTAGTGCAATAATCCGCCTAGATCGCTTGCATACATTTTGTATGGAGCACCGCCCACTGTGTCGGGGCGCATCGGCGCGGATTTCCGCGAGGCACCCCGCAAGCATACCCCGATGCGGCCTTCAGTGACCAAAGATCATGATACCACTTGCACTGTTAGAAAAGAGCGCTATGATATTTTAACGCTAAATTTTCGTACGACAACTACTAGAGGCGCCACTTTCCATACTTGAAGATTCGTATGACAACTAGTAGATGGCGCCACTTTCTATACTTGACGATTTTAACGTCGAGTAGCTTCTACTTCGTTGTTCTACTTTGGTACTGAGTTACATCAATCCGCCGATGCGATGCGGCCCGGCCCGCATCAGTGGACTTTGCAATGCGATGCGCCCCGGCCCGACACGCTCCGCCCCGTCAACAGTGGGCGCTATCCATTAGGGTACATAAATCTTTAGGTACAATTTGTGGATTTAGGTATCGACTTGTAATGAACATAAAAACTCATTTCTCTATGTGACTGACAGACTAGCGTCGATTTGTCGCTTTGCAGCCATATTGTCAGTTTATGTCTTATCTGTCATTAAAGTAAATGAAATGGGTAATCATGTAAGCAATTTGATTTCAAGTTTAGGAAGATTCTTTGAATATCCTGTGAAAAGAAAACCCATATGTTTCTACAGACAAGAGGATTTTACTGCCACAGGTGGTTCAGTACTTCTCTTTTGGCGGCAGAAGTTTGGATGTGGAAGGAAATTTTCTCTTCGTGTTGCTGCGGCCTCTATCGTCGGATATGCCATCTGCCTTCCTGCCAGGCAGCTCGTAAAAGGCGAGCATAGGCTTACCGTCACTAACACCGTGACATCTGACTAGGTGGTAGAGTTTCGTAGCGATTCACCCGGATTGGTACCTCTGCCTTACCTATTCCTGCCGCTATAACGTCATGACGTTGTCCGGTATGGAGGGTAAAGTAGCCGGTAAACTTACTTTTGCTCTAAGCCTAACATCCCGGCCTCAGGTTGGCAACGCACCATTACCACCTATGCTGTCTCTAGGCGGCGTGAATTTCTTACCATCAGGAAATCCTTCTGCTTGTTTGCCTTGCAATTATCGAGGTACCTACCTAATCTATGATTTACGACTATACTAAATTACAAACCTACTTCTTCAAGGTCACGGGCGTTAAGATCTTTTACTTTTAGAAAACTAAAAGAGTTAAACTTTTATCAACGTAATATTTGACAGGAGAGCCACAAACAAAGGACACAGAGGTTCAAAAAACGATGATGACAGATTATGATAGGCTTGTAGACCTATTTTATAAAAGACTAGCGGAGCAGCGGCAGTTCAACCAAGTACGTCTAAGCTTGCCAATTCTCATAATGTGTTTCTTTCATTCAAATACTTTTTTTTATTCTGCCGTTACTGAAGAAAAACGTGTAGGTTTATTTCCTGACGGTGAGAATTACCTACAACGTCTCTTAACGCATTCGCTGCCACTTGTTTTTCAGGAAATTTATGCCATTTTATAGCAAAGAAAGTCTTCCATAATAATCATACATACACACATCAGACACTACATTACACCGTTGCCGCCGGTATTGGCAAAGGAGACCGCTTTCCCGTCTGGCGCCTAACGCCGAACGTCGAGCTACAACCTCTTCGAACTCCTACCCAATCAGAACGCAGCACCTGGTCTAGGTTCGGTCTCCCGGGTTCTGGCAAAATAGGTAACACTCCAATTCATATTATGATGCCTCTGGCTAAACACTCTGCTCGCCCACAAAGTCCGGAGACACACTTATGTCTTCACGCCAAGTCCCCTACGAAGTAGGCAGAAAGTATCGCGTGCAAGGGTTCACATAATGAATGTGAACCCTTTTCATACAAATACTCAGGTTTTGGAGACTCTTAACACCACCTTCGGATAACACCCGAGATTGTGTGTGGAATGTCAACCTAGGTAGTAAGGTAGTATCGCCATTTCTGCCGAAGTCGCCTCTGTAGTCTAGCGGTCCGGTGTAGGATTTAACTTCATGAGGTATTGGGTGCAATCCCCGGGTCGGGATATATTTTTTAATAAAGGATGACGTTCCCCGCAATGAATATGTACCCGGTTGGTGATAGGCTTGCCACCTATCTACTTGGCCAATCACATTGTTGGGCAGTGTCCTGCCGAATAAGGTGATTGGCCAGTTGTGGTTGCCCCGGTTGCACCTACCCTTGTTGTCTGCCTACCTTTACGGGGATACGGGCGTGAAGTTACTTTTTTTAAAATCGCAATTTATTCTACTTGGTATAGGAAATGAAAGAGCAAGACCGTCGCTGGAGTATCCAGCAGGTGGTTCAGCGGTTCCCAGAGTGGAATGAAGTAACCATAGCCAACCTTCACAGTTTGTTTCTTCTGTTCGACAACCAATCTAATGGAATGCTGGGATTTGATGACTTGTTAGTAATCCAAAGAACAAAGTTTCTGTTTCGGAACGATTCCAACAAAATATCGGGATACAAGACGTGTATGTGGAAATATTATGTACTTATTGCAGATATTTTTTAGCCAAGGGATTGGTCAATGTCAACTACGAATTCATGAGGCCTCCTCATGAAAGACTCCTAGCTCTCAGTCTAGTAAAAAAACAACGTTACCTGGGATTGAATAAGCAACAGGTTTGCCATCTGCCACACTATGCGGCTTAGTATCTTCGGCTGGATATTTTGATACTAGCATGTCATGGGTGCCCTGATTGCACTTCTGCCTTCGTGGACACGGGCATCGTGAAAATACACATAATTTTAACTTTTAATCCGTTACTATTTCTATAAGCAGGCGGAAGTGATAGTTGTTGTGAAAAATGTAATGCACCTCTGCAATTTATAAATGTATTGAACACATATGCGTTATGGACGCTTTACACACATTGGCCACATGCTAAGTCACAGCTTAAATAAATTTCAATTAGTTGTAACTTTTTCTATTGCTATAGCCGCAATAGAAACAACACCCGGTCGGCAGATGACCCGTAGGCCGTAGCGTTAAGAAGACAAACGAGCAATCAGATTTTCTAATAGCAGAAAAAATTAATTGATTCAAGGTTGGTAATGATTTGTTGACAACTGTTGGAATATTGAGGCCTCTGCAAAGTTTTATCGTTTATCCTACAAACCGAAAAACTATACTGGCAAACACTAGCTTTTAGTGACAGGATTAAGTACCTAAGGT
>NJDC01003428.1:42013-59836 GCA_002245475.1 Calephelis virginiensis
TCTTTTATAATGGATTTCCGCAAAGTAACGCCTGATTCAATAAAATATCTTAAACTTGATGAACTTGAATATCCACACAAAGCCATAGAGTATAGAGCCTAGTTCTAACAATAACGTTGCCCGGGATTGGATATGTGCCCGGTTGGTGATAGGTTTTCAGCCTACCACATTCTTGATTGTGAGACTGATTGTCTTTGGCTAGTCGTGGGTGCCCTGGTTGTGTATCTGCCTACCAATCGGAGATCCGGACGAGAAAATACTTTTAAAAATTAAACTGTTTTTCTAGGTCTTAATTTATTTGTGTAATTAGCTGCTAACAAACCTCAAAGATCTTTTTATGTCATAAATCTCAGGCTTCATCCGCAACATTGCACTACGTAAAGGTATGTACATAAGGGTGTACTTAATCCTGGAGAGGTTGTGCGACAGTTGAGTGCTGCAGGCGAATACTCTTACCACTTCTTTGGCATTATGTCCTAAGTTAGTTATAGGACCTGGAACATTATTTAAGATTAATTACAAAGTTTTCTCTAAGCAGAAGGAAGAGTAACATGCAGCTCTTTAAGTTATGCAGTATCAGGTGAAACTAAGGAAGTTTTATTTCGACGATTGAGTTTCCACGATATCACATGATATTTAAAAATGGCGGATTTAGCTTTAGTTTTCTCTGTTTTCCCTGTTTAGAATAGACCATCTACCTCACTGCCTGATAGCTCGTAAAATGCGAGCATAGATTAAACAAGACCACCGAGGTCCTATTGCCGACGGGAGATAACATTTGTGTGATGAACATTTAGATGTATGCATTTCCGGGTCTGAGTGTTTATTTAATTCATTCTTGTATCTATTTCAATATTTATATGTCTTAGAATCGTTGATTAACACCCATAACATAAGCATATAATTTGCTTATGGGTTTGATTCAAGTTGTGTAACTTATCCAGGTACGTACATTTATTTATTATTTTTATATTATGACGGAGAATTTTATCTTCTTTCTTTTCTTTGTCACCGACAACAAGGAACGTCACATTGATATTAGTCATAGTCAGCTTAATTACATTTCTGCAGTTCCAGTGAAAAGAATCTTCACAGCTTATGATTATAAACAAAAAGAACCTTACCAGCAATAACAAATGTCAGGACTATAACCTTCAATACTCCACGTCCAGCCTTTCCACAACACATGGGTAACAGTAGTACTGCTATGCATCGCGCTTGGATTGCTGATGCTACTAATAATCCTAGTTAAAAATATATATGCATGAGTTTGTGTAAAATAATGTTTATCAAAGTTACTTTATAGTTAACCAGCTGTACCGGCGAACTTCGTTGCACCCGTTAAAAGTTTGTCTTATAATCCCTGCAAATTTCCCGGTTTTTCTTTTCAGAAAAACCTTGTCTTGACATTAACTGACACAACAAAAAAGGAAATAGCAAAATTTGTCCATTCGTTCAGGCGTGATGCAATGACCACGCGAAAAAGGATTAAAAATATAGATATTGAAGGAATTAACTAATTGTTTTTAGTTTTATAATCGCAATTAACTTGATATTTTTTCTAAGCTCTACTTTGTACGCGGAAAACCGGACATCTTTTAAATCTAAGGGTGTAATGAATTCTTGCTAATGCGAAATTTACGCTTAAGATACTCATAACCGCGACAACTCCTAAATAGTCCGAGAATCCATTAAAATAAAAATAATTTCAATAGTTTATAAGCTACCATCAGCGTTGAGTCATAATATAATAAAATGAAGTAAGAATCAAGTTACCCAAGATCTCAAAAGGAAACAAGCAATGAAAAGTAAAATGCAGCTAAAGGGGCATCAACCATAATCCGTAAGTATTCCTAGTTTGGCAAAAAGTAATGAAACGTTACTCAATGTTATCCATACTATGTTCCTATATTCAAGAAACGAGTCGTATTGTTTACAAATGGTAGTTTTTTTTGCTAATAGCAAAATATCTAACTACGGTCGTTCGTTATTGACTGTTAACTCGAAACATTTAGTGTAACTATGAGCAACGCATCGTCACTTTTAGGCAAACTACCAACATGGTTACACTTACCGAGTACGGTTCGTTGATTATAGGAACCGAGCTTTAGCAATCTGCAACGATCGACCGTAGTTATTTAGTAGATATCTTACAATTCGTTAAAGCGACTCCTTTCTTACATAGGAACCGGGCATAAGCCTGTCCGACAAGCAAGAGCAGGTAGGGCGCAATGTTGGGACTAAGCTATGACACACAAATTCCGGTGCATAAAGAGTGGTCGATTCTTAATTATATGGGAACGATCTGTGTTTTTTAAGGAATGATGAAAACTGCGTCGCTGTAAGTAGTAACTTACCTAAAGTTAAACTTAAAAATAAACTTAAGATAAATAATGTATCCTTAAACAAGGGTATTTCTTGAAGAAAAAACTTATAATACAGCTGCCCACATACGAATCCGACGAGGAATCCAAGACACCATTTCACAGGTTTCATTTGATAATATTAAAAAACTGTTAAAACTGTAATAAAACGTTTGATTTTTGTTAATTGTAAGTAAATTCATCAATTTTAATGAAAATTTATTCACATTTATATGACAGGTCTTTATTTTGAAATATTGGCATTGGCAACACAATTACAAAGTATTGTCTACTAGATTGGCAATATTCATTATATTGCTTACGTCAAATCTATTTCTTTTTGTATATATTACCTATAGATAACTACAATAGTCGTTGCATAAATTCAGTATACTAGCTATATCAAAGAATATAAATACTCTTTAGCAAGAGAGCTATATGAATAAAAATCAACAATGAAGCTTGGGCAGACAAAACCTGGGAAAAAAACTCTAATTTTTATATTAGTTTTAGCAGAATTTTTATCTGCACCCTTTCGTTCTTCGCTGACGAATGCTCTAAATATTTTAGCTATTGATTTTTTTTATTACGTTTTATTAAATCCTCCGTAGCTCACTCGCTAGCGAGATCAAACAATTTCAACACCATTTTTAAGTAATCTGTCAAATATCCCGTGTTGGTCCGGGCTTCTTTGTAGAATAGATCATCTGCCTTCCTGCCAGGCAGCTCGTAAAAGGCGAGCGTAGGCTCACCGTCACTAAAACCGTGTCATCTGACTAGGTGGTAGAGTTTAGCAGCGACTCGCCCGGATTGGTACCACCGCCTTACCTATTCCTGCCGCCATAATGTCATGACGTGTTCAGGTTCGGAGGGTAAGGTAGCCCGTAAACTTACTTTTGCTCGAGGCCTAACATCCCGCCCTCAGGTTGGCAACGCACCATTACCACCTTTGGTGTCTCTAGGCGGCGTGTATTTCTTACGCAAACAGAAATAGTCATGTGTGGATCTACCATAAATTTTATGGGTCCGATACAAATAATTGTATACTGTTGATTCCATGGACCGAAAGGAATAATAAGTAATAACCTAATAAAACAATCTTAGATCCATTTGTTTCTAATTGCTTTGGACAAAAAAACATAAAATTGAGTTAATCGTTTATTACAATTATTAGTCTTACAAATTTCAATACATTTAATATAGAGAACATAAAACGTGAACGAGTAGCAGTTAACATTAGCATTTTAAATGCAAAATTATCATACTCGGCCAACATGGAACTACCAATATATCAAAAGTTGCCTATTGAATAAGGCAAGATGTTTCGAAAGAAAGCACACTCACATTTATCATTTATATTTTTTCAAAATCTGATCTTCTGATCAAATCTCTGCACAGATATATACTAAATCAAGGTTCAAAGTTATACCAAATAATCAAATAAAATACATTAATTTGGGACAGTAATAATTTATTAACTTAAAAAATAATCTTGAGCCATTATTTTCATACGTCAATTTAGATGGTTACAAAATTTCGTAGCTAAAAAGGCCGCGTAAAATGCAACTGACAAGATTTGAACTTCTGTCTATTTTTGTCAAATAGCTTGACCGTTTAAAATATAACAAAATAAATCTGTAATATGGACACGAATTAAAAAATATCAATGCTTCAGCTTACCAGGATCTTTTACAAAATAAATAACATTTTGAGTATTTAAAATAAAATTTAATAATTGGGAAAAGTCAGTTATTATTTAACACTATAAGTCATATCATAAATATTGTTAAATAAAAATATTCGTCTATATAAACAAAAAACTAGACTACATTTTTAGAATGATTGTCGATAAGTCCGTCTTTTGTAATGTTAAAGAAATATGGAGGTTTTTTCAAAACAATTAAAAATCCTGTCTGGGGCGAAATTTTTTCTTTCTTTAAAATTTATAGAAAATTAAAACAAGTTGCAAATGGTTGATTAAAGGTTTTGTTTGCAATTTGGTGTTTGTTCTCAGAGTCCTTTTTGTTATTTGGTTGGATACCTGTATTAGGACGTTTGTCCTCGAGTATCCTTGTGCGTGCAAAAATCGCTATGTGTTTTAATTTTTGATAATCGACAATATTTTAGGAGTTTTTAAGTAATGCACTTGTAAAAACAAACAAGTAATACATTTGATTTTTGACTTGAAAAAATTTGAAATATAGATATGTAGCATCAACACATTTCGCGCAAAAAAATAAATGAGCTTCGCGAGAAGTTCATCTTGTAGTCTGGTACAATCGAGTTCAACAATTGAATCACTTTTGAAGCCCGTTCAAGTTCAAAAAGTAAGAATATCATGTCATATCCTACTATTTATTATATATACACAAAAGGTTCTGTGTTTGTAAAAATATAAACAATATCAAATACAACATTGAAGATACAACACAAAAGTTTTACGCAACTGTACCCAAGCAAAAAAGACGAACCACGATTATGAACGGTTACGAGCGAGAGCGCGCTCGCTTCACGCTCTATCCCAACCGATATTATGAAAAGAGTGCGGCGCAACATGTCACCTACTTCGGAACCGCATTTAAGATTTGCGTGAATGTGTTCCTTATGAACACGCCTAGTGTTACGATAGTGTCAAGTACCAAAAATAAAACACTTACTAATAAGACTTATTAATAAACAAAAAACTAAATTAAAAGTAAATTTGACGTTATAGTTGAGCCTTGGTGTATTTTACTCCGTGTTTATTAATTAAACGGATAGCGTCTTTTGCACATACAATAACGGTGTCAGACCCTAGGTTTATTAAACAAAACCGTGGTATTCATGTGTCATGAAAAAAAAAGAAGATTTAATTAAATCCTTGGTAATGTTGTGGGGTTTGATGCGATTGTGTCTTTTGTGTCGTTTTTAATAATTGCTAATTTCGTTGGCTTGTTCCCTCATTTGAAATTCTTAGATACGAAGCAGTCAGCCTTATGCGATTATGCGAGAGCGGTGGGAGGGTCGCCAATTGGATCATCTGTGACGTCGGTGACCATCGCCTCTTCTTCTTCTGGTAGTTCTAGAATTTTTGGTCCGTAAAGCAGCAGGTACGCACAGTGCCAATCACCTGGAAGTAACATTATTAAATACATAAATAAAAATAGATATAATTACACCAGCGCGCCAGATATATTTCGCACGTCCGAGCGATAGTTTGCAAGGCTCAGCCGCTCGGCTGACAGCCGCGTACTACGGACAGATTCCAGCTTTAGGCGTGTTCACTAAACCTTCGACCAAGGAGGCGCTCCAATACCAGGCTACCACTTACCAATATTATAGTGTTATATAGTGGAAGTTTGACTTTATAAGAGGTCTTTACACGAGAACTTTACATGATGCTAATTTCGTGATCAATTTTGGTACAAAAAAAGTTCGAAGAAAGTTTCAAAGAAAACCTTTTTGATAAAATGACACGTAACCCCTCTACAAATAGAAGTAATTAACACACATATCTACAGATTTTACAATGGAAATTAGCAAATATTTGTTGCTCGCATTTGTTATTATGGAACCCATAAATAGATTTTTAATATTGTAAGCTCAAAACAACTGCAAAATAAACGACTTCGATTTCAATGAGAAAATCATATAGGTACACAAAAATTAAGTATTTTATATGAGATTCCATCACTACATCCAAATTTGGTCTCAATGGAACTACCTCGAAAGTACGCTGTTTCAAATGAAAAAATATAATCGCCGTACCTCCCCCGCTGAGCTTGAGCACGTCCTCCTCGGTGACGGGCGTGACGGCGTCGTCGTCGCAGCGCAGCCAGGAGCCGGCGCGCGCCACCCACGCCACGTAGTGGCCGGAGGAGGAGGAGCGCCCGCGGTGGGTGAGCACGGCCTGCAGCCGGTAGTACCCGCTGTTGTTGCTGCCCACGTCTGACGGTCAACCGAATACTGTACAGTGTACACCGACAATGGATGCCAAACAATGGCCCCACTAAAACGAGCTATAATTATTATGTAAAGTTGCTGGCCTTTGCGGTATGTCGGTCCAGCGTTGGAATTCACTTCATGAAGTACCGAATTCGATCCCTGGGCCAAGCATCAAAAAGAACATTTGTTTTCAATTTTCTAATAAAAACAACGATATCTGGGATTGTATGTTTCATTCGTTTTTTTTTCAAGATAATATATAGGAAGGCAAACAAGCAGGATTTCTTGATGGTAAGAAATTCACGCCGCCTACAGACACCAAAGATGATAATGATGCGTTGCCAACCTGAGACCGGGATGTAAGGCCTCGTGTAAAAGTAAATTTACCGGCTACCATACCCTCCGAACCGGAACACGTCATGACGTTATGGCGGCAGGAATAGTCAAGGCGGTGGTACCAATTTGAGTGAGTCGCTGCGAAACTCTACCACCTAGTATGATGGTATGGTGTTAGTGAAAGGAAGCATATGCTCGCCTTTTACGAGCTGCGTGGCTTCTTAGGCAAATGGTCGATTCTGCAAAGGAACCCGGACTAACCCGGGACGGGACGGACCAATCATTTATTTAAGCATGTCAGTGCGAATATGAATTACGACATCTGTGTGGTTTTCGACATTTAAAATCTATACGCATACAGATCAGCCAACTGGTTGAAAGAAAGAAAAGAAAAAATATTTATTTGCGAAATATGAGTGTTACAAAGATGTTACAAAATTATTTAAGCGTTCCTACATATTCTACCAACTTGTGGTGTGCAAATATTTTAATATGTTTTTAATTAATTATTCACAATTACTATTTACACACTGTTTTTTGTTTGTTTTGAGATTACATGATTATTTATTAATACACACAATTTTAGAATGTAAATTAATTTATCCCTATCTACCGTAAACTACCACGTTGCATGGTTGCATGATAACACCCGACATGCTCTTTGTAGTAATGCTACCATACTGTATGGAACAATGCGTGTGCTTTGTCTTGCGCTCGAACAATAAATAAACTAGTTGAACAACAAATCCGCAGAAATTTCGTGTATCGTGTATTGCGTGCATATTGTGAATATACTAGAATGCGTAAATGCGATAGTGAGGCGATTCATTTCAGCTTCAATGATCTATAAAAGAATTATTTTGCTTGTTTAAATTTAAAATTCAAATTTATAACATTTTCTCAACGATAAAAATGTGAGACAACTCTGGCGGAGACCACTCGAAAAATCGGTAAAGCAGGTAACAAAGACATTTCATAAAAATCTGCTTAGCAGTTTAGCTGCGCAATCATATCAGACATATTAACGTATTTAATAATAATTATGATTACTATTTAATTTGTGCAAAGTGCGATTATATACTCACCATTTTCAAACCAATATGGCAACACCCGTTTCTTGACATTCTGACTTTTACTATCTCCTTGGTTCTTATTTCCCGAGTTTAATGATGATTCTACTTTAGCATCTTCTAATTCCTGCAAAATAGACAACCCAAATAAAGTACGAAGCATGACATTTCGTCATTATTGCCGTATAGTTTAAGCGCAATCCAACTGCTAAAACCGACTTTATTTAATTAACATTAAAAACTATCATTGTATAAAATCGGTTCATTTTATACAATGATAGTTTTATGGTTACGAAGAAAGGACATTTTTTATTTTTCTTTATTTAAAGGTACACACTCTAAAACTTAGATGCTACATCTTCATCATTTTTATTTAACGAATTTTCTACTTTTTAATATCAAAGTAAACAACAGTGCAAAATAATATCTGAATAATGTCAAAAAAAAACTAATATTTACCTTAAATTTGGCACGCATAGGCGCCAGTCTCTCCTGTAATTCTGGCGTACATAGTTCGTAAACATCTAACTCAAGAGGAAACTTTACATCCTTTAAGATTTTCGCATTTATCGATTCCTTTTCTTTGAAAAAAAACCTGACAAATTGTATATTTAAGTAAGCTGGTAGTCGACTGATTTTGCTCTGAAATAATAATTTATAATAGTTATATTATTCAACTGTCACAATAATACATAGATTCACACTAATAATATTGTAAATGCCAAAATCTGTCAGTCTGTTGCTTTCACAGTTTAATATGAAAGTTGTTGTTTAAACAACATATTAATATTATATACATACATAATATTATATAATTATTATTATATTATATATTATGTATATAATATTACATACATAACATTATATACTAACAGTACTATAAATGCGAAAGTCTGTTTTGTCTGTCTGTTGTTCTTTCACTGCTAAACCACTAAACCGATTGTGATGAAATTTCATATTCATAAAGATGAAGACATATATTCAATATATATTCAAGCATAGGCTACTTTTTTCAAAAATCAAACCGCTTAGGACTATTATGGAGGTGAAAGTTTGTAAGAAATTATATTCTACACTGACGAATCTTTATTATACATATATTGTCATTCAACCGTCATAGCAATCTTATAGATATACATACATATCTTCACGTCAAATCATTTGTGGGGTAGACAAATTGCCAAACGCCATTAATCGTGCAGACCTGTGTAACCTCTTCCACATTCAATACTTTTCTCATACAAATAGGTACGGCGGTTTAAGAGTTTTTTGAGACCACCTTTGGTAACATTATATCAGGACAAATTATTAGTTAATTTTGTACTCACTGTTTTTGTGTAAACCGCGTCTCTTCCTAAAGTTTGTGACATTTTTGTAATTTGTTCTGACATTTTCTGAAATAAAGATTAGAGATGATTTTGACAGTTTGATGATAATAAAAATATCACACATACTAGAAAAAAAATGATTGTTTTGAGTGTTGTGACAGTTGTGATTGTGTTTACTAAAATCAGAAAAGAAGAAAGAATGACAAAAAAAGTATGTTTACGCCCCAGTTCCCGAAATGGTAGGCGGAACAACCAGGTTACCCACGACTAGTCGAAGACATTAGCCTATCGCCAACCGGGCACATATCCAATCACGAGCAACACATTTTCTTATGGTTGTCCGATCCGGATATCGAACCCGAGTCCACGTGAAGTCAAGTCCATCCATCCAAGATCGGACCACTGAACCACAAAGGCAATTAAATAAAAGAAGGATAAAATTTTATATTTTGAATAATTCTTTGTTAGATATTAAAAAAATGAAGGACTATTTTTTTTGTACATCGCTTAAAAAGTCGATATTTACCGATCTCAGGCCAGACTGCAGGTATTTGACATCTTGTGAGATAAAACATGACAGTTGCAAAAACGTTTCCGTCGACCGTGTCGGGGGCTCGTCCGCCTCGCTACACACCAACTCTACATCTAATGTTCCCCCGAAGTATTGTTCTATTAACGATGATTTACTGTAATACAAAAACATACAACATTGCATTATTGAGTATACAGGGTGACATTTAAAGCACCAGCCAAACTTTAACAAACGATTCGGGATCGGTAACATTTTCGATCTATGAAGTCACTAAAAATAAAAAAAAGCAATTTATATTTTTTATGAATGAATGTTTCTAAAAGTAAATATCACAATTGGGCAATAATATATAAAACGTATTACCACCTTACCCCATTATATCAAAATTTGGCCGATCCTTTCAAAGTGACTCTGTATATGCAAGAGTATGCAAGTATCTTTCATCTCACTGTTTTGTGTGTGCGAGTTAGCCGGCGTGTGTGTGTACCTCTGTGTGTCTTTGGCGGGCAGTGCGGCGAGTGCCCGCATGATCTCGGCCCAGCACTCGGAGGCGTCCTGCTGCTGCAGCTGTCCGCCGGCGGCGCGCTCGGCGAACCTTGGCGCGGCGGCGTGCAGGGCGTGCAGCAGCCGCGCCGCCGCCGCCGCGCACGCGCCCGCGCCGCCGCCCTCCAGCGCACGCATCGTCTCGCTCATCGCTGACGTCAAACCGCCGGACGCTACGCCAAATATTTTAACATTTTCAAATAGCAATTGCAAGCAAGTTTGCCCGGACAGAGTCTGTCTCAATGGTGACTGGGCGGTCACACTATGTGTATCAAGCCAGCCAGCCGGGCCAAAAAAGGTTGCAGCTCCGCCACGACTGACGTTTAATCAGTCAGCAATTGAAAAGATTATTTTTGGTTCATATCTTTTTTATAAAAAGTATGCTATTGTTTTATTTGTCGTATATCAGATCAGATTTCCGTGTGGACATTTACACACCAAGACACACTAAAGAGCTGGTCAAATTTATAGAATAGTAAAGGTTGTAGATTATAAAATTTGTATAGCGCTAAAAAAATTTAAAAACCCATAAAATTCTTCACATAATGTAGCTAAAAACCATTTCAATCGTATCAGCTTTCTATCAAAAAAAAAACATCAAAATTGGTCCATCTGTGCAAAAGTTATGATGCCACAGAGAGTCACACACATACAGTCACGTCAAAATTATGGTACCCCTCGTTTTCCGCCAGAGGTTAAAAATAATTATAAATTAATTTTAAAAAATACAGCATGACATACTCACATTGATCAAATTTAACAAGAGCATCTTTCAGTTCTGGCACAGTCTTTAAACATTGTACTGTAGCATTCATATAGCATGTGTTTCCTAAATTTATCAGACCTTCAGGAAGGTCAAGCTGAAAGATAAAAATAACATTCACATTAATAATTTCACAGCTTACAAAATTAGTAAATATGAGTGCACTGCGGATTTATATCATTGTTTATTTATAGAGGTTGCTTGCAGCGTCGCCCTTATGTTAAAACACCAAGTAGGACAAGAAGATATCACGTTGAAAGTAGTCTGTGTCCTTTTCCAAGGTCAAATCTAATTTATGCTAAGATTAATTAAATTCAGATTGATTAGCCATATAAAACAATTTCACATGTTTGTATATACCTATTAATGATGTAATAATTGTACATATTCTTGTAATGTTTTTAAAATAGAGATTTTAGTGTCCTAAATATTTTTATTAAAGGAATTAATTGTCTATGTTTTAACCCCTTAGTAACAATAAATGTTCTTTTTGTCAGTACTTACCAAATCTTATTTAAAGACTTACAAAAATACTTACAAAAAGGGATAAGATGAGGCATCTTAACTTTCTGTATAAAAGTGTTGGTGCTGACATAGAAACTTTACCCTTTACCTTACTTTTTACTTTACACTTTTACCATTAACTAAAATATTAATCACTAGGTAAAATCAACTTAAATTTAAGACACCTTTGCCTTAAAATCAATTTTATTTAGATGGATGGATACTTAGACTTAGTATAAAAGTGTTGGTACATATTGGAGTTTAAGGCAGAGGCATCTTCAACTTGAGTTGATCAAAAACTGTTTGAGTGTTTTAAACTATCCATACATAATTATTACGAATGTATGTGGTGGACCTGATTAATCTCAAAAAAATAGTTACAGCTATCATAATTGAATAAAAAATGTTCATAATCATTACAATTAAGTTTTTAGCCTTTCGAGCATGAATTATCATTTTAAAACTTCATACCTCAGCAGAACAAATGATTAAAATATTGTGCACATGAACTATTTTATTGATTTTACTTTTTTTAACATTTTATAATATGTACATTATATAATACTTACAGCTGTAGCCAATTCGGACTCATTCATATCTTCTACAAAACGTGTTTGTTCAACTGGAGCAGCTGGTACATCTTCCTCTTTGCTACCCATCACTAGCACCAATGCATTCTAACAAGCAAAAATAATATTCATAGTAACAGTTTTTTACATTTCCTGCCTGTACTGGTTTTGAGATATTTTGTAAACAGATTCATTAGACAGTTACAGTTTTATATACATAGGTTTGTTGATCATAAAACTTTAAAATTCAACCAGCGTAGAGGGGGTTCCACAATGACTAACCCACTTTTGTTCTGTTTAGTCATGTCTGGTTTAAGCATACATACATATCTTCACACCAAATTCATAACAGGGTAGGTAGAGCGTATCGAGTGACAAATCTCATGATCCTAGCAGACCTGTCTGGCTTCCTCCACATTAATTACCCTCACTAAAATTGCCCCTCACTAAAACAAAATTGCAGTTCATCAATTTTAAAATTGATTAAAAATTTTAAATTAAAAAGTTGAGTACATTTTAAAATTCCAACAAAGCAATTGGTCCTCATGTTTAGGGTCTAAAATAACAGTCGGGTTTTACAGGGGGTTCTTGAAAATCTATAATAAAACATTTTTAAAAAGTAATGATACCTAGAAGGAACCAGTTTCTTTACCAGTTTGGTAGTTGTGTCACAGTATTTTAAACCATTGACCTTATATTTGTAATATGTAATATATAATATGTAATAGTTACTTACATTAGTAGGTTTAAAATTGCCCCAGCCATCATCTCTTAATGTGACTCCTTTGCAGACAACTTTCTGACGCTCAGGCTGTACCCCAGTAAGTGCAAATATCTGAGCTTTAAACACAACCGGATCATCTTCTGTGTTAACTTCCACATCAGGGAAAGTTTCCTTCCCCCATTTGACTTTAACTGCACAACAAAAATTAAAAGTTTAAGTTTTTTTGGAACCCACAACCGGATCATCTTCTGTGTTAACTTCCACATCAGGGAAAGTTTCCTTCCCCCATTTGACTTTAAGTTTTTTTAGAACCCCAACAGGATTCTTTTCTAATTTTTTTCAATTTTTAAATCATTAATATTGCTTTACTATATTCTGTAGGGTACCCCTAAAACTTATAATCTTATTTTTATTCCTATTAACATAAAAATGGAAAATTTTATAAGGGTGTTTAGATATTATGTTTCAGTAATACTTTGATAATATATGGGTTGTCTATAACCTAATGAAGTATTAAATCTAAAACATTAAATGGGTATTGACCTGATAAATAATGATAGTTAACATTAATCAAATAGTAACAAAATAGCACAAAATATATTTGGAATGCTTGTTTTTTTAAAATTACCTTTATACAATTAAAAATTACTAAACAGATTCCAATGTGATAGGTGCCAAGTCTGTTAATGAGTCTGGCATATACTCAATCTATGGAAATTAATACTGAAGCAACAAGTTAGACTGTGTGAGAACATAAACAATACAATCAATGACACATCAACATCAGCAATATACGAAAATGACTGGCAACTATGTAAAGCTTTAATACAGCAAGGCCCTCAAAAATTGTGTTGTGGCAAGAAAAGAGTTATTAGTGGCATGGCAAATATTTTAGATAAATCTCTTATAAAATATTGCCGTGTTGGCAACAATGGCTTTACGTGTATTAGAAAAAATTAAAAAAGCTAAAAACTGAATGTTAGACTGTGAGAGAAGTTTGTTACACATAACACAGGGAATTATGTCAGTTTTGTCAGAAATGGACTTTGGACTCATTTATTATTAATTTTGACAGAAAATAGAGTACAGGAGATTACAGGAGCTAATGTTTATTCGAATAGTTACTAAGTAGTTGTCATAATATAAAAAAAAAACTATCAGTGTGACTACGACTAATTCGATCATTTGTGTTATGAGAGCCACATTCACATACTTTTCTTTATATTAAAGCCTATTGTGGCAATTCAGAGCAAGTTTTTGAATTACTAGAATCCTTAAATGCCGGCATTACCGACGATGAACACATACAAAAATCCTTGACATGTTTACGTATAAGTCTGTACAGGGCAATCATGACTTAAAAAAGAAGATTTTATTGGTTTAAAACCTGATCTAAATAAAAAAAAACACAAAAAACTCCATTAAAATGAGTAAACAGGAGTTTTTAAAAGAAAATAACCTTAATAACATTCAACAATTGAACTATTATAATTTTTATAAAAATACAAAATAACTTACCTAAAACTTTCGGCATTATTAATGCTTTTCTAAAACTCAAGAATTACTTAAAGTTGCTACAAAGTACAAATTAATAATCACAAAAATAAAGATTTGTGAAAGTCACGATTTACTTCGTGGGTTTTCTTGACACTTGACAGTTCATTGACTTCTGTTTTCTGCAGATGACAGATCAGTAACAGCTCTATGATAGCTGACAAATGAAAACTGGCAAATGTAGTTTTTTTGTTTGAAATAATATGAACATCTGCCTTTGTCAAGTTAAACCCGCCTCCAACGCAAAAAGTTTGACGAGCCTATCTGTGCGTATGTCTATCTGTCTTTAACATCGTGGACCTTTGGCGAATGGACAGATTTCGATGCGGTTTTATTATTTGAAACCCGACGTGACTGAAATAGTTCTTAGATAAAATTTTGTGGAGATCAGGGGGGTGATTAGTATCTAAGTTGCCAACTCAAACTGCAAAAGTATACATCAAATGACGTCATTCGTGTTTGCTATCTCTACTGTATTTCTGTTGGTTACTGGAGATAGCAAATATAAAACACGTCATTTGACAGCTCCTTGATGTAAGTACACTTTTCCATTTTGAGTGGGCAACTGAGTTACATAATCAGCCCCCTGTAGGGTTACTCTTGAATCTCGATTTATGCAAAGTTGGTAATTGGAATCGAGTGCGTCATTTAGGTACCTACCTACACTTTAACATAATTTCGGTGAAGTATTAACATTTAGTTAATATTAAACAATAAATTATTTTTTCGGATTCTTGGAATTTTCTTGGGATACGCATGATATCGAGATTCAAGCGTAACCTTACCAGAGGGATATTGATTTCGTGCATATTGGAACTTGGAACTGATGCGACATTTTAGATAGGTACTCTTAAACACATAAATCGGCTTAATAACATTTAGATTTAGCAAAATTCAATAAATGCGATAAAATAATTTGATAACTCGCCAAAAACGTTAATAATTCGTTAGTATTGTGTTCAAGTGTGGCTAAAATGAGATTTGCGATTCCAATTTCCAATATTTCACATATTCAAGATATCACGCAAATTGGAATTTGGAATCGTATTTGCCGTTTTAGGTAATTTTGAACACAGTACTAGCGGATTGTTAACATGTAGTTACAAATATATTCAACGAATCCGATAAAATAACGTATTGTTTACTGTTAACTAAATGTTAATAATTCGCCAATGTTGTGTTCAAGAGTTCCTAAAATGATATACTCGATTGCAATTTCCAATATTGCATGAATCGAGCTTCAAGAGTACCCTACAGGCATTCAAGATCATCGGCTAATTTACAGCTCATTTATAAGCATCGGAATGGATTTTAGACGCACTACGGGTATTTATTTCGCTTTTGAACATAATATGAGAGACCTAACCGTATAAGCATTAACGATTGTTGGTAGGTACCTACAACAGAGTCGGATTTATGATGGAGCTCAAAAAAAGTAGACGTAGTACTGGCATGCCCATTGAGTTTGGACTCATTCGATTAGCCTTAACGATAACTTCATATTATTCTCCGATGACGAGGGTTTGATGACAAGGACCTGATGAATGAACTGAGAGGTAGCTGATATGCTATCATAGTGTAAAAGTTACTGTGCTATGTTTCATGATCTTTGCAGTTTATCTAAAGCATATCAAAAAGGGATGTTTTGCAAGATGTGTGTGAATGTATCTGTTTGAACCGTTTGTCTTGGGCTTCAAATTTTTAATGTTAAGATTATGTGTTAAGTTTCGCGTTTTTACAAAATCAGACGTAAATTATTCAAAATTGGTCATAAGTTGTCATAATGTTATATTAAGTTCTTAGGTGAGCTACACTATGTTGTTAAGATACTTCATTTGTGCACCTTTAACATAACCAAATCATGCAAAATTGACTAACTTTATACTAAAAAGAAGATATTATCAATTCGTCTGTATATTTGTTACGCGATTACTCTGCCAATAACAAACCGAGTTTTATGGTTCTGTTTAAAAAGCTACCTAGGTCACGATTCCGATAATGACTATTACTGCCGCTATATTGACGTCATGTTCCGGACCGGAGGAGACGGTAGATTTGCACAATTGGCCTAAAATACCTTCGACATCTATAGTGTTTATAGGCTGTGGTTATCTCTTATCGTCAGGGGAACTGCGTGCTTGTTTGCTGTCTGTTGCTATAAAAGAAAATATAATGCGAGTATAGGTTTATGTGCTATACACATTTAATGTTAACATAAACTTAACCCGGTCCGGGCTCCTTTGCAGAATTGCCTGGATTAGTACCACCGCCTTACCTAATCCTGCCGCTAGAACGTCAGTGCTTGGCGTTGACGTGTTTCGGTTGGATGGATAATGTAGCCGGTAAACTTACTTTTGCTCGATGCCTAACATCCTGGCCTCAGCTTGGCAAAGCACAATGACCACCATTGATGTCTCTTGGCGGTGTGAATTTCTTACCATCAGAAAATTCGGCTGCTTGTTTGCCTTGCAATATCATACAAAAATGCATTAATAAGTATAACTCAAAACGACTACTGATTTGTCAATAAAACTGACGTACTTAGGATCTTTACATTTTTCGGTAAAATAATTATTCCAAAATTGAGCACAACAGTCAAAAATTATCCTTTAAAATTTCACATACATGTATTGTAATATTTTTAATGGGATTCGTAAGAAAATCTTTTCTAGATATTGAAATATTACTTTGTTTTTTATTAGTTGTATTAATTAATGGAAAAAATATAAAATAAGACAACAAGTGTGATAAATTGGTCAGTTTTGATACTATATTCAATCTCCAAAATAAATAAAACTATGATAGGTTTTTCAACTCCAATATATATTTAGGAACAGTATGGTCTTTTGCTATCTATATTTAATTAAATTAAGCTTATAAAATTAAAAAAAAACTCTCAAAAAGATCAAATTTTAGTCAGGTTTGTTACGAAATGTCCAAAAACAACGTTTGTTTTTCATTTTACTAATGAAATATTATTGTCAGCCTTTCAAGAACTAAATCAGCTAATCGTAAATGTTTTTTCATTTGAATAAATGCAGTTTTACTTATAACATTAAGTGGATGAGGCCCAAATATATCTGATTTTTAACAAGTTTTTTAGGGGACATTAACAAAACGGACGGTAACAAAATCGAAAGGCATAGTTCACAAAGATGTAATTATAATCAAACTTTTTTTTGAGTACATCTAACATGTGCATATTTTTATAAAACCTCTTTGAACTTATTATTTCGCGTTTTTTAAGTAACAATTTTATACTGAAATAAAGAAAAAAAACGTAAAATGATGGTAAAACTAACAAAGAATGTGTTTCTCAAGAAACTGTGAAAAATTAGGAATTTCAAACAATTATATGATAAATCCGTAGTCTGTAAGACCACCCGTGACATTTATAAGGGTCTTGCGGCGATTTTTCATGCTTTGGATTTAGTTATCTAAGTCTTGCTGCGGTATATCGTCCAAGGTCCGGCTAAAATGCAAGAAAAGTTGCTCTTCTGTCACAATCTTAGCAGGAAAATTCCTCAAAGCCCTTCTCTGGAGCATGTCCTACGTATGCTTTATAAGAGTCTCCAATATCGGTGGGTTTTTTATGAAAAGGGCAATTAATGTG
>NJDC01003428.1:60360-88127 GCA_002245475.1 Calephelis virginiensis
AATAATGAAAAAGTATGGAAGTTTGTTTACTAACTACAAAATAAATCAACTTAATTAATTATAACTACTTGAAATAAAAAATATATGATTTGTGGGGACATGCCAAAATGTTGTTTGTGCTCTATTTTTGAAACTCCTCATTATCAAATCATGACGTCGTATTTAAATAACTGGGGCTTTACCATGAGCGCTTATAGCAGTATTATTTCCATCTTGCTGAATGTCCGCCTTTATAAAGTTGCTTTTATGATATATACGTTATAAGGTTGTCTTTCTCCGATGACAATTAGTATTATTGATATAATACTCTTTTAAGAGCTTATGGTAACCCCCCTGGAGTAGGTTTTTGCAGTTTTACTGCGGTTATATTATATTTAATGTCAATAATTTAGTTTAAAAAATTGTAATCTTTAGAAAAAAATCATTCAATTAAAACGATTACAAAACATTACAGGCATATTATATACAAACTGTAGTTGGGTGAACAATAGTAAAGCAATAAATTTATAAATCTAAATCATCACTATTATCAATCTATCATTTCAAAGGCCAAACGACCATAAAAGCTTAACATCGTAAGTCTATTTTGGTTGCAGGCATAACCTCGCACCCACTATGGTGAATCCTTTCTTGAATTAATGTTAAAGTGGTTGATATTAATAATATTACCGCTTATTTTTTTTCTTCTTACAACTAATCCTTGATTGTTGGTTCATTCATTCAGACCTACTTTTTAGTTTAAACAATATCTAATAATTTCATAATATACTAGCTTCTGTCAGCGGATTCGCCCGTTTACTTATACAATTATATTTCTAAGCTATCTCAACTATATCTTCCGTAGATATGATAGAAGAATAAAAAAATGAACAACACCATAGTGGCGAAAATTGACACGTTATAGTAGTAGGAATAGGTGGGGCGCGTGAGGTCTGGCACAGCTCTCTGTCACATTTAATAGCACTAAAGAAATAATTCAGCTTCCAGGGTCCACCAGAGGACGAGAAGACTAGTGTGAAATGATTAAATAATCATTACTCTATAACTCCAAATTGATTTTTCAAATATTTAGAGTGGAAAAGAAAAATGGAATGCGGGAAAACTACCAAATTTTCTCATGTGCAATTATTGCAAGTAGAGGAAATTCATAAATGTTTTCTGTTTAAAAACGTTACTTGTAACTATTCAAATTATTTTTGAACAGCCCTATATGTATAAAAACCAAAATGTATGTAAGTTAGAGGTAGATCAAAGACACCCACGATTAGCCCAAGAAACTTTAGTCCCACAGTGTCCACAGTGTTAGTAGTGAAATTTATGCAGCTTCGGGCAACGTTGTTTTTATTAGAATACTAGCCGCTCCAGCGAACTTCGTTCCACCCATTTGTTTTGGAAAAAATAAAACATTGTTTTTTCTGGTTTTCTCGAAAATAAATGGGATAAAAATTAAAATATGTCCTCTTGGTTCAAAGTTACAATTTGATAAATTTTCAGTCAAATCGGTTCAGCCGTTCTGGAGCTATAAATAGTGTAACTAACGCAACTTTCTTTTGTATAAATAGAATGAAAAAAAAAACAATTTTGAATGGCCCGAAACGGCAATTAAACCCAAGACTTTACGTAGTGAACGCTAATCACAGGATCCTGCAGATTATGGATTATGTATGCAAAATGTGTGTTATAGATAAAATAATTTATCAGAATTATTCTTCTTGTGTTATAGTACTCGTAAGATAGTGAACGTGTATGTGGCTTTCTTAATAGTACTAAACAACCTATTTTTTTTTTTTTTTTTTGGAATGACTAATGTGTTGTCAACCTCGCGGTTTTTACAACTTCACCGGGCTTTCCACAACAACAACCTAACCATCTACAGATGCTACTGGTACATTTATATGTTATGGCCGAGATCTCAGGCTACGTGTGCAAGTCTGAATAATTTAGCAATAAAGAGCCAGCAGAGGACGCTCTCTATCGTCCTATATCGTCGTCTAGAGAGCTCAAGCCCGAACGCTGCCTGCATGTAATCTTTTTAATGTAGCAGGAATACCAGAGTGGCGAATGCCAACAGGTTATGGCTGCAGGAAAGATAAGACGGGTGAGCACAGCATTCTGCCACATCTTATAGCATTACTCACAGGAATAATCTAGCAATGAAGAGCCGGCAGTGGACGATAAGTATCACAAGTCCTAACGCTGCCTGTATGTAATCTTCTTAATATAGCAGTACCTACTTGATGTCTTTTCAAACGAAAAAAACACTAGACTTTGTAATAATATAAACCAAGTTAAGTGAAATGATTATATAAATGACGTATGTGTTATAGCTTCCCGAAACGATTTTTCAAATTTAAACTTTTCTTTCCGGAAAATCGTCGTTACATAGAAAACATTTATTTCCAAATTGTTCAATTCTTGCATTTTTTTATCGTAGGGATGTGACGACCTCATGACCGCTAATGTAATTATTCAATAATTTAGATTATTGGACTATTTAGCTAGTGCATACACCTAGGTTAGGAGATAGATTCCTACAATTACTTTCCCAGATTAGTTCTATATCCTTGCTTTATGCTATAGGCTTTACATAAGTCAGTACTTGCCAACAATTTGTTCCGATTTAAATACTTATGTAAAGGGCTTAATAATCTGGTTTCAGTTAAGCAACACACCTTCATAGTCTTTGGTGTTTAATGGTGCATTTTTTACCATTTGGATATCTATCTTATTGTTTGCCACCCTATTTTAACCCGCAAAGGTAAAGGAGGGGAATTATAAGCAGTGGCATTACTATAGGGTGGCAGGGCTGGCAAAATGCCGAAATGTCTGGCCGTAAAGGGGTAGGAAGCCACAAGCTCAGAAGTAAGCTAATTGAAAAAAAAATAACTTCATTTAAATATTAAAAATCAATTACATTTAGACACAACTAAAGAACATAATAACGTCGACCTAAAGTGTAAACATGCTTACAGCATATTTAGTAAATTTTTCGATTTCATTGTTTTTTTTTTCCTTTCGAATGGCCACAAGTTCACAACGCGAACGTCACAAATGGAAAAAAACTTCACAACGACAAAAAATGGACTTCGCAGATTTATGCTTGCGCGTTCTTTGTACAAATATTTAACTTTGATTTAGTTTTTAATCATGAAATAAACATACCCTATCTTGTAGGACTTCCGACCCGGCGAACTTCGATTACCTGGCTCTCAATTTTATCTGCCAATTTTAAGGGGGAAGATATGTACGTATATGTATGACCAGTGCATTCAAATGTTTCTCTACATTCCGGATTCCAAATTCTAAACCTTAAGCTGAGTGTTGCTATATAAATATAATTTTTTAACAACAAAACATGTGACTTTGACAAAATACGAGACAATATGTAAACCACACACTACAAAATAAAAAATGATAAATTAAATCGGACTACGAGCTAATTGCTTTTAAATGTGATAAAAAGTATCCTAACCTTTCACGGAACTTAACCTACCAGTCTTATTTTGTTACGATCAGCTGTAGATTTGGCTTGAATCGTGGTCGGGAATCAGACAGTCTAGTCAGTCTAGATGAAAATTCTAAAAATATGTTCTGCTACTCTTTTACACCTGCACCTATTTTTTTTTAAATTAATGAGTCTATCACGGAGTAAAAATAATTTGACCCACTAAAACATAGCTTAGGAACATATCATCGGCCCAAGTCGACGATATACAAATAATTTAAAGGAATTCTAAGATTTTAACGCATCCATAAGAAAATAATTAATTTTAAAACGTTTTCATTGGTATCGTTAACCGTGACACTACATAGTCGGCTGAAACTAAACCTTAATTGACTATCTGTAAGGATCTTTGTGGTAGACGTAGATTTTAGTTGTCTTTTTATGCTAAAGGACTTATCCAATACGAACATGAAAACAAGGGAGTTTAGAATATTTTTGCAAAAAAAATATGCAGTTGAATATAAAAAAAAATATCTATTTCTTAATTCACGCGGAAAACAATATTCTTTCAGTTAGTCCCAGTAATCATTTATGATTTTCTTAATATGTCGGGAATTAAGGCAACTAGTAATTTTATGATTTTTGGAAATTATATTTTTTTTTAATTATAAGACTATTCCTATTTCTTCTTTTCTCAATATAATATACCAATAATAATACACGATTTGACAAGAAAATTCTCAGATATCAATCCACATTCAGTGGGAAATAAAAAAGTCCTAGTGTATTAGATAACTTGCTGATTTCTTAATAATAATCATTTAATTACATGCATTTTTTTTGAATTTTTATTTATTATAACTCCTATGATTTAGCACTGAAATATAATTTTATAAACCTAGCTCTCAGCTCAGCTGTAATTTTATAAACCTAGTCAGCTAACTTTTAACGAAATGCAGGAGGTTTTCAATTTTAATGAACGTTTTTATTTTGTATGTTTACGTCAAAAGCTAACTGATTTTGATGGTATGATTTTGATAACTGATGATTGAAAGATAGGTCATGATTTCAAGGTGGTCCTATATTATTTTGTCATGATCCGGATATAACCCGAGTGTGTCTTAAATTGTGAGTAGTACCGCATAAACGTAGTAACCATGATCACAATTTAAATTATGATCCATCAAATGGTGTAAGTACTCCAAAAAACACGAGTTTCACAGTGGGTTACAGCAATATAAAGTCTGAGATATTTTCAAGATCACCAAAATTTTACGCTGTGCAAAATTTTTGTTTTGTCCTAGAGTTACGAGAGTCGGTTCATTCGACGCAGTTTTTTTTCTGATTCTAACGGTGTAAAAAAACGTATTTTCGAATTTTCGAGGATTGCAGCGTTTACGCTTTCTTGCGTCGATATGTTTTTAAATAATTTATTAGATACTCAATAAAGTAAAATGTCAATTTACTACTGTCGCATTCACTGACTTTGTCACAGCCCTCATGCGGTATACTCGGAGTTACGAACTGATTATAAGTTTGACGTGTTTACGTGTCTGTGACATCATAACTCCTACACGAATAAATCGATTTCGACGCGGGTTTTTATTTTAAAGCTGAAGTGATCGAGATGGTTCATAGCTAGGGTTATAGATTTTTATTTTACAATAATGTATAAAAAGTTAGGCTAAGAATAAAAAATGTTATAATAATCCAGATAGAGCAAAACAGGGGCACCAGCGCTACAAGCGCGTTCGATGAACTTTCCCGCGAAGCCTGCGATCGCGCAACTATCTTTCAAACCACTATGCTCGCCACTTGCCAGTCTTTGAGCAAATGCGACCTGTACGCACGCCACGTGAGTGATTCTTCCAGTGAATATTAAAAAATGCTTATTTATGTGTTTTCAAGTGGAGTTAATCGAAAGTGAATTTTGTGTTGGATTTTCATGGTGAAGCATTAAAGGAATGATTTTAAAAACCAACAGCAGAAATTTACTGTAAGTTTCCGAGCTTTTTTTAAATCATTGTTTAAGGTTCTAATGGAAAAAAAAATAACTGGTATATTCCTGGTATATATAGAAAATATTTTAACTGAAATTTTAATAAAATTGATCTTCACTTCAAATACAAAGAATACTGTACAACTTCATTCTTTAAGAAGATTTTTTTTAAATTTCATTATGAATGATGTAGGCTTAATATTTATACCTTAACAGCCTCCGCCCACAACGCAATAGAGCATCGCATTTTTTTTTCAATTGCAGGTAGGTCTTATTTGACCAATTTTGATATAACATAGCTTAAATCTCAAAGACATCTTTCAAATTCTGTTAACCCGTTTTGGTCTAGTAATTTGTCAAATTTTTAGTGATGATATAAAAATAGAATTACCATTAAATAGACGAGAACACACTAGTAATTTCTAAATGATTATTAATAATAATTATTATTATTTTAATAGATATATAGGTAGATATTTCGCGGGTAGCCAGAGAGTTACAAAAATAAATAAAAACTAAGTGACAATTAATCTTATACATGAAATTCTCCTGTCACAATGTTACCGTAATCCTTCGAAACTGCTTGACAGCTTCTCATGAAATTTTGTGAGCATATTGAGTTGGTCTGAGAATCGGCCAACATCTATTTTTCATACCTCTAAGTGATAGGGGTGACTCACCCTATTTTTTTACTGAAATCACATTGAAAAAATAGCAAAACAACGTCTGCCGGGTCAGCTAGTCTTTTATATAAAATTCTCGTGTCACAATGTTCGTTCCCGTACTCCTCCGAAACGGCTTGACCGATTGTCATGAAATTTTGTGAGCTAATCGAGTAGGTCTGAGAATCGGCCAACATCTATTTTTCAGAGCCCTAAGTGATAAGGGTTACTCACTCTAATTTTTTTATTGAAATCCCATTCAAAAATTGCAGAACAACGTCTGCTGGGTTAGCTAGTCATAGATAAATATTATGCTAATTACCTACTAAAAATTTTAACCCAAGTAGGTAAGAATGTAAATGATTATTTGACTACTTGTAGATATCTATATTCAAAGACGTGAGCGTCTATTTATCACTAAGAAGATAACCACGAAAAGGTGATAGATTTTTACTCTAATTGTTGCCTCGTGTATAAGTTAGTTAACAGCTACTCTCCAAACCGGAACACGATAATGGCAATCACCGACGGCAATAGGAACGATGAAATATGGGTCTGTCGTAGTACGACAGTCCACCTTTAATTCCATTGACTACATTAGTGCAATAAATAAATAAATTTAATAAATTTAACCCCAAAGTAAACAAATTATATCCTTGTGTAATGGGTGTTAACTGTTAGTCAACGATTCCAAAACATAGAAAACATAAATAGATACCAGAATAAATTTAATAAACACACAGACCCGGAAATGGAGACATCTAAATGTTCATCACACAAATGGCTGCCCCGTCGGGAATCGAACCCGAGCCTCGTGGTTGATCTGTGTAGTTACGCGTGTACGCTAGTCACTCGACCAACGAAGATTATTCCACTATAGTGCGATGGTATCGTCACATACCTAAGTTATTTAAATGTTGAGAAGGGCACAAAGTATACGAAATAACTGTGTCAGTGAACCTGTGGAACTGCGGAATCGGTTCCTGAGACGCTTGTTGACCTTGATACTAATTTATAAAATTCGACTAAAATATTTATATTATAACTAGCTGATCCGGTAAACGTCAGTCTGTCATGTACCTGTCATATAGGGTATGGAATATACCTTACAACCTATTTTAATACTTATCAAATATGTATACGAAAATTTCATAAAATTTAGTCAAGCCGTTAGCCGTTTCATATAAATTCGAAAATCTTTTTACGAAAATTGCGCTGACGGAGGAGTATGAAATTTGGCAGCCTTATAGTTTATGTTAATATTTTTTAATGATAATGTTTAAAAAGTGCATTAATTAAAAAAATGAAACATTTCACGTACTACCATGCATTTAACACAAACAAACAAATATATTCATGATAACGATAAAGGATCACAGAATGCGCACTAGCTATTCAGGAAACAAAGTAGTTGGTCTTGAGAAATGAAGATGGCGTTCTTATCAACAAGATATTAAATTAGGGTCGAATTTCGACCAATGGGCGACCATTAGTTTTAGTTAAGATTTCTTAAGTTTTCTTATGTTCCGCTAAACTTACAAGTTATTATCTTTTATAAGAACTTTGTTACAATGAAAATTAACACAACCACAACTTAATTAGCGGAAAGGAAAACTGAGATTTTGCCAACACGACGAACTTTGTATCGCTTAACAATAATACTGACTAACAGCTGGTATAGAAAAAAAGTGATGTTTTTCGTTTTTCCCCGCAATTTTCCTGGTTTGTTTTTGTAAGAATCTTCTCTTGGCAATAACTGACGCAACAAAAAAGAATTAATAAAATTGGTCCATCCTTTCAGGTTTGATGCAATGACCATGGGAAATAGGGATTCATTTATATAAAATATAGAGATGTATATAAAAAAAAAGCTGTGCCGGCAGACGATGTTCTGCTATTTTTTTAATGTGATTTTAGTCAAAAAAATTTAGGGTGAGTCACCCTCATCACTTAGGACTATGAAAAATAGATGTTGGCTGACTCTCAGACCTACTTAATATACTCACAAAATTTCATGCGAATCGGTCAAGCCGTTTTGGAGGAGTTCAATCACGCACACCGTGACACGAAAATTTTATATATTAGATTAGCTGACCCTGCAGACGTTGTTCTGCTACTTTTTTTAATATGATTTTAGAAAAAAAATGGGGTGAGTCACCCTTATCACTTAGTGGTGTAAAAAATAGATATAGGCCGATTCTCAGACCTGCTCAACGTACTCACAAAATTTCACGAAAATCGGTCGAGCCGTTTCGGAGGAGTTCAATCTCGCATACCGTGACATGATAATTTCATATATTAGATTAAAATAGATAGATAGAGATAATTACTTTATTTTTGTGGTCTTGGTTTGGTCAGTTTGCTTTTCTGACATGCACCTCGTGTAACCTCGTCTTTTTTAAGCTTGCAAATACATAATACTAGCACCATCCATGACATCAATAATCATGTATCATTTATCCTCTTATTTAGGAGGTAGATTATGTGATGACTTACCCTGTCAGTAGCCAAGATCTCCTCATGTATTATAGGTATAACACCTTATCATAAGCGTTAGCGCTTGATAGTTTCGAAATCTAAAGTGCTTATAATAAGGCATAATTGTATCCTAGGTTGGAAAGGCTTTGATCCACAGTTAATTCCAAAAGTCCATGATTAAATTTACCCAAAGTTTATAAAATAAAGATGTATGAATCCACTCTTTAACCACTCCATAAAAGGCGAAGGTTATTAAATCGACTGTATTTTTTAATGTGTTTGTTACGCGATTACTTGGTCAAAAGCCAACCGATTTCGACGGTTCTTTTTATAAGGATAGTATAGTTATATACTATCTTTATTAGTTTACTCATAATCCGACTAGTGTTTTTAGTTATACTTAATAGGTAAGTGCATAAGTTATGTACAACTAAAAATATTTGTAGGTTATTGATAAAATTGGTCCCGCCATTTCATAACCAATAGCTATATTAAAAAATATATATATATTATTATTTATCAAATCGCAACGTGAAACTCCATGAAATAGTTGGGATTCGATTTTTACAGTTTCGCTAAGCTAATGTATAATCTTTTTGAGCGGCAAGTAGTTATACTTTTTCCATTATCAGATTAATTAGATATCTGGATTTTTTTGTAGGTAAGGCACAATACATTTAAAATATCCATATCCATCCACAAGCATCCATAAAACACAGACATATCTTAAGATGAAATAAATTTGTAACAAAATATAAAATTTCGTATTTCTCAACAGTAAAAAATATAGTGTCACAAACTACAGTTGTCTCAGTCTTATACAATGTAAGAAACTAATGAAGATAATGCGTAGTAAAATTGGTCCAGCGATTGTTAAATAATGAAGACTCTCCATCAACACAGCGTGAAGAGTAATTAACAACAAAAAACATTGCATAATAATTATGTCATGAACAATTTAAGTTAATAAATATTTATGGTTTAATTTCTGTACCGAGGATAATCTACTGCTTTTTTATAGGTACATTCTGAACTTTTCTAATTTTGTCTACAAAACATCATACCTTCTTCAATAAGTAGTATAAAACAAAGTCGCTTTCCGCTTTCTGTCTCTATTTATCCTTAGGTCTGTAAAACTGTGCAACGGATTTTAATGCGGATTTTTAATCGATAAATATAATAACAGAAATTTGTCCACTCCTTACACCAGTATCCCCATAGATTTAGGCAGAAGTAGGTACAACCTCAACACCCACGGCTAGCCGAAGGCACTAGGTCCACAATATGATAGGTGGAAAACCTTTCGCAAACCTGGCACATTCATATCTACTCCCAGGCAACGTTGTTTTTTTATTAGAACGTTGAAAAAAAACAATTTCTTTCTTTGTTGACCCGGGACTTCATTAAGTCCAACATTTAACCATAAAACTTAATGGTTAGACAATAAACTTCTTGTCGGATCTTGATATTTTTTTATGTAACCACAACTTACTCCGTAAATACTAACCATGAAGTGTTCGTAATTGACCGAAAAATCGTGTGACAAACATACAAATTGGATTCGTATGAGTACCGCCTTACCTGTACCTACTTCATAGAGTCAGCGTTTGCTATTGTCGTGCTTTTTACTGCAAAGTAGGGTGGCTAATAAGCCTTTCGAAATCTACGCTATATCTATGGTATTTATGAGCGACGTTTTTTTTACTACCGCCAGGAGATCTCTTCGCTCTTCTCGCTCATTCTTACGTGACAAAAAATTGCTACGGCCTCTGGGATTATATCACTACCATTAATCAGGCAACGTTAAGAAAGTGTATTAAAAGTATTAAATCATAATCGTTGTCAAGGTTTGCCAAATTAAAATGTGTTTGTTATCTCTTGGCATGCCAAGTATGTGGCAGTCACTACGCCACTAAATCCACACGGGAACTCATTTCACAGCCGTCAATATACCATTAGTGTCAGGTAGACGATCCCTTGGTCATTATGAATTCTTCACGCCGCTACAAAAACACCTCGCGAGCTTTGCGAATACAAAATGAACATTCTAATTGTATTTCAAAGTACGCATTCCTCATAGAATCATTTTATCACATTTACATATTATTTATGGATTACAGCCCGTGGTATCTTATCTATGTTTTGTTAAGTTTTTAAAGTTATAAAGATAAACTAACACACGAAAGTGATGGCAAGAAGAAGACGATGCCTTTAGCTTAGTCTGCGCATATAGAAAAATCTTCTCGTTTAGCGTAATATGAGCCTTTGTGAGACATCTTAAGATTGAAGTTTATTTACGTTATGTGCTTCAGTGTGTCTTCTGTACGTACTTTATAATTATTCCGTACTGTATATATCAAATAGTTGAATGTTGCGAACTTAAGGATAGGCTATTGAGTCCAACTTTTTTTCATTGGATCGTAGAAACCGAAACATGAGTCGGCCTTTACTTTGCTGCTCTATCCTGGAAACCTAAACATGACAATAGTGAGCATTGATGTTATTATGACAGGGAAAGGTAAGTCAGTTACACCAATCCCTTCATCGTTGCAAAGGCTTTGCACCTAGCATAATAATTTAAAATTAGAAAGAGGTACATATTTAAATATTTGTAAGTTTCTCTGTTTATTCAATTAGGCATAGCTCAATGCTTAGTCTATAACGCGGAAGTGTAATAATTTTGCTCTAATCTGTAGAGAAATCCATGTAGGAAAGAAAAAACTGTAATATACGATGGTAGCCACGGAAAAATGTAGCTAAATATAATTGTTACAATAAACATGAGCACACGCACCTATGTGCTGGTGTATTCTCAAACAGTTGTACAAATTGACGGACAGCCGCCTCTTTTTAATATATACCAATTTATTAAGATATTAGTCACACCTCTTCTATAAATTAAATAAAAACTGGCTGAGATTAAGCATTATTTTTTAATAAATACACCGAAACTCTAAAATCTTGATAATAATATTATAACAAATTGCTGGTATTCTTTTATTGACGCAATGTTTATATTTAAATACTGATCAACACTAAACAATTTAAATGTTAAGTCTAGCGGTCCAGATGTTGGATTTGACTTCATGGTAGCGGGTTCGATTCCCGGGTCGGGAAACAAAAAGAAAATGCGGTTTTTCTAATTTTCTAATAAAAAAATGTTGCTCGGGATTGGATATGTGCCAGGTTGACTGTAGGCTTGCCAACTAGTACATTGTGGGACTTACCTATCTACCTCTATCTCTTAAGGGATATAGGCGTGAAGATACGTTTTTGTTTGTTAGTATTGTGTTCAAGAGTACAAAATGACACAAATCTCAGTATTGGTCCGGGCTCATTTGCAGAATAGACCATTTGCCTTCCTCTGCCAGGCAGCTCGTAAAAGGCGAGCATAGGCTTACCGTCACTAACACCGTGAAATCTGACTAGGTGGTAGAGTCTCGCAACGACTCGCCCGGATTGGTGTCACCGCCTTACCTATTTTTGCCGCCATAATGTCAGCGCTTGCCGTTGACGTGATCCGGTTCGTAGAGTAAGGTACCCGGTAAACTTACTTTTGCTCGAGGCCTAACAACCCGGTCTAAGTTTGGCAACGCACCATTTCTACCTTTGGTGTCTCTAGGCGGCGCGAATTTCTTACCTTTAGGAAATCCGTCCCTTTGTTTGCCTTCCAATACCATAAGAAAACGAATTCCCATTACCAATTTGCATGAGAACAGGATCCAAGAGTACCTAGCTCAAAAATCGCAAAATTGATACGATATGACACAATTCTTTCTTTATTAGAATAAAAAAACTCTGTGAATGAAATTTTCATGCTACTGGTTTTATTTTTCTTATTTATTTACTTCACTAAATATTACAAAACAAGTTCCCTGGCTGAGTTTGTCTGTTCGCAATAAACTTAAACTACTGAACAGGTTTTCATCAATAGAACGAGTGATTCCTGGAAAAGTTTAAGTTTTTCAAGACTTTTTTTAAACAGATGGAAAAAATCAAGCTCATTTTGAGCTTTTGTAGAAAACGCAGCCAAAAAAGGAATGGGAATTTATAACAAAATAATATATGTTGGGACTGTCCTTTTTTACAGATATATACAAAAGTACATTATATATACACTTATTTTTTTATTTGAATGAAAGAGTATAGATATATAATACCATTGATAAAAATAAAGGAAGGTAACAAAATAAAAGAAAAAACAATTTTCGGGCGATTTGAGGACAGGAAGTGAAAGGGCAAATATCAAAGAGTGGATTGATAATGACGGGCTTATCAGTTATCACGGTTTCCTTCAAAACTAACGGTTCTAATTATTATCCTCTATATTATTTTTAATTTATTTATATTATCAAGAAACTTACATTTTTGAGTGATTAAAGTGTAAATTTGGATAAACGTATTAAAATTTAACGAATGATTAAACATACTGTGTTATTGTAGAATAGTAAGTTAGTAATAATAAATAAATAGTAAGTATATTTACGCTCATACCCACGAAGGAGTAGGCAGAGGCACAACCAAGGCACCCACGACTAGACGAAGACACTAAGTCCCATAATGTGATAGGTGGCAAGCCTATCGCCAACCGGGCACATAGTAGAATAGAATAGAAAATAATTTATTACATGGTAAACTTACAAAAGACACTTGTAACGCGTCTATATAATACTAAAACCTACCATCCGATCTGAACGCACAGAGCATATATGATGTGTATGTGTGTTTAATATGTAAAAAATACAAGGTGCACCACTTCGCCAGTACTCAGTACTCGGAAAGCAGAGCAGCTCAAACTTCCCATCCCAAAAAAAGAAATATTAATTATTTTAAAACGCAATTACAATCCACAAGGATAAAAAGCCATTTGCGAAAATAAGGACTGTTAAGAGGCCAACCAGTTCCGCATTTTAACAAGTTTTAAACAGACAAACGGTAACTGAGCGTTCGATACTTTCTCAGTTATTAAATGTTCACGACAACTCGCTTTTTACGACATATTCCATTATTCAGTTGAATGCAAAGAGAAACACATGTCATTGAATGTTATTTCAACTTAAGTACAGTGTTCTTCATAAACATGTTTATTACACGCTTTATATTAGCTTGGGTTGTATGTATGTATGTATGTATGTATGTATGTATGTATGTATGTATGTATGTATGTATGTATGTATGTATGTATGTATGTTTGTTTGTATGTATGTATGTATGTATGTATGTATGTATGTATGTATGTATAGAACAAAATCAGTTCACTCATTCAATCAATCACCGGAGCTCAATTTTTGCCGGTTTCAAAAATCTGATCAATTTGAAAATTTTGCACACGTTTTTTTTTGCAAAATTTTGCAGCTCGTAAAAGGCGACAATAGGCTTGCCGTCATAGCGTAGACTTATCGTCACCTATACCGTGATATCCTACTAAGTGGCGGAGTTTGGCTGATTGGTACCACCGCCTTACTTATTCCTGCCGTCAGTGCTCTCTGTTCACGTATTCCGGCCCGGAGGGTAAAATAGCCGGTAAACTTACTTTTGCTCGAGGTCTAACTTACCGGCCTCAGGTTGACAATGCACCATTACCACCTTTGATGTCTCTAGGCGACGTGAGTTTCATACCATCAGGAAATTTGTCTGCTTGTTTGCCTTCCAAAATCATAAAAAAAGAAAAAAGGATCGATGGCAATGCAATAATTTGACAACAGTTTTCCATTATCCTTGTCGGGAACGCCAGGATTAATAAATTCTTTTTAACTAGACGTACAAGAAAAATAGCCGAATAACTCTGTTTCAAGGCCGATACTAGCGTGTCTTTGGACATATTGTCGATAAAGAAGGAAGTAATCAAAATTCAGTCATATTCATTAGACCGCCTCGTTGACAGAGTGGTTAGCGTACACGCCTAACTCCACCGACCAACCGTAAGGATCGGTTTCGATTATCGATTGGGATAGACATTTGTGTGATGAACATAGTTGTCTGTGTTTTCTGGTCTGGGTGTTAATTAAATTTATACTGGTATCAAAAAGCGTGGGTGCAATTTAGTGCGGTTCGCAACTGTCTTCTCTTAGATAGTTGCCAATAGAATGATTGCAATATTTAAAAACTAATAAGCACCCCACGCTTTTACTTTGATTCGAATTATTCTGTTAATGGCTGTTTCATGACAATGTTATTTTGCGGCGATGATTCATTTTTTTACGATATATATTCCATTATTCAGTTGAATGCAAAGAGAAACACATATTATTGAATGTTATTTCAACTTAAGTACAGTGTTCTTCATAAACAAGTTTTTTTTTATGATATTGAAAGGCAAATAAGCAGACGGATTTTTCGATAAGAAATTCACGCCGCCTATAGACACCAAAGGCGGAAATGGTGCGTTGCCAACCTGAGGTCAACATGGTAGGCGTCATGCAAAATTAAACGTATCGCTTACCTTATCCTCCAAACCAGAATATGTCAACGGCAAGCACTGACGTTATGGCGGCAGGGACAGGTAAGGCGGTGGTACCAATCTGGGCGAGTTGCTGAGAAACTCTACCACCAAGTAGGATGTCACGGTGCTAGTGACGGTTAGCCTATGCTCGGCTTTAATGAGCTGCCTGGCAGGAAGACAGATGGTCTATTCTGTGATTTTCTGCCACTACTACACCTACTGTTCAGTATTTGCCCCTTGGCACTGGCAAAAGCTAAACCCCAGCTGTCAAATAACCGTGGGTACCCGTGGTTGTATCTCTACCTACCTTTATAGAAGATTCTTATTTATATGTTTAAAGAGAACTTAATCCCGTCAAAAGATAAAGTCCAGTTACAATAAAAGTAATATACGTTAATTGTTAAGTTATGTTTCACCGGACACCCGTTTGACAGCTTTCTGCTAAGATTGTATTAAGTACACACTTAACTTATATTTCTAATTATTGTAATTTTAAACTAAAAAACCTTAATACATGCGGAGTAAGCAACGTTAGCATCTAACAACATATTTTTAACCGTCCTTTTTGGTATGTTTGTAACGCAATTACTCGGCCAATAACGAAACTATTTTGATGATTTGATGACGAAAAATTATAAATTGTACAAATTATACTTGTGGGATGTTGCTAAAAATTATGTGGATTTCAAAATCATTAGCTATCTTTGGAAAAAGAATGATCGAATCTCGACTAGGTAATAAAATAATTGGAGATGAGTTTTGCAGTTTTATTAAGCTAAAATCATTATAACACACACCGCATAATAGACGTACTAACAAATTAGTAGAACCTAGTAGTAGTAGTAGTAGTAGAAATTAGTAGTTGCCGTTTTTTCAGAAACTCGGATAACTTCTTGTAAGGGGAATAATTCAACTTCCATTGGAGAAGTCCAAACTGCTTTAAAATTTCAATCGAAATGTTTTTTTAGTAACGGGATGAATGAACTGCCTATGAGGAGGCAAGAGCCATAGATAAGAAAGGTTCATTCTTTGATTAAATACATATGATATATTAAAATACGAGTATATTCGATCTTTTGCTCCTCTCATACCAAAAGCCAAATTCTTAAATAAGGATTTAATAAAATGCATATTTGTGTGTGTGTGTGTGTGTTGCAAGTAACAGTAAGTAAGTAAGGTAACATGAAATGTGGAATGAAATTGGAGGTGGTTTTTTCATAAGTATATGTTTCGCTTAATTTAGAATTGGAATAAATCTGGTAGTGTCCACAGACAACAGTAACAATTTTCCATCAGGTGACCTGTTCGCTCGATTACCATTTCATTATAAAAAGCGGCTTTAGTCTGTCAAGTCATTCAAGAATTTTCCTGACTCACTGTCTTCGAGCTATATGAATTGCATATTTGCACTCCAGCATACGATTCCATTAAACTACGCCAGCAAGATGAGCTCTAAAATCTTTTTTACCCATAAATATAATTCCACAGAGAACAATGAAAAATATCCCGTAGTTATTAAACGAACAAAATTAGGCGGTAAAAGTAAAAATTAAAGTCCCATACTCGTATATGTCACCTTCACTAGGAAGCACATCATATTAGTTTAAAATATTTTCAATGACTGACGAGTTTTAGTTAGTAGCCCAAAAGCGAAAGCAGACTCGAATTTTTAATAAAATGAATATGCAAAAGATTTTATGTATATATCTTACTTCGCAGACGTTGTCCTGTCTTACTATGTAAATAGAATTAAAATGAACTTCTTTTCTGGACGAACCTTTCCCTAACAATAACTAACACAACAAAAAAGAATCTGCAAAATGGGATCAATTTTTCTTTCCCGTCCACGCCTGATATGACCTAGGCTAATAGATTCCGTTTTATAAATTATTTTCAAGTCGCATTAGTAACACATTTAAATTATAATTGATATACATTTTAATTATAATAGAATCGACATTTCTTCACGCCAAGTCCCTTACGGGGTAGGCAGGGAGTATCGAGTACTCACGGTCCTGGCAGGCCAGGCTTGTTTCCTTCCCATTCATCACCCTTTTCATACAAACACGCCGGTTTTGGAGACTCTTGACACGGAGGGACACCGCGCTCCGCGCGTTATCCATCCGCGGATACCTACATCCATCCACATTCGCATTGTATATCTGCTTTGTCAATCTTTCATCTGTCATTCTTTCTACATGTCTGAAACCAGCGGAGCAAGCCGTTTCTTATTTTAACACTAACGCTTTTTTTCAATCTCACTCTTTCTTGGATATCACTGTTACGAATGTGGTCAGCAAGCGTAACACCACAGAATAGAATTGAGTACAAATTTTTAATACTTGGTACTTTGATCCTTGACTCTCCTAGTTGGGCAGAAGCACACGTAATAAATTCTAATTGAAAAGAAAAAGCACCGTTAAAGTTATGACGTAAATCAAGGGTATATTTAAATAGTGGCCGGTGTTGGGTCGATGTCCAAGTTCGGTCACGGTACACTACCTCAGGTGTGATTTCTAGCGCATCCTTCCGAATTCACGTCTCACATCTACTCCGAAACTAAGAGGGCCATTCTTAATTTAAACACCAACTCTATAAATAAGAAAATTCCCCGTATTTCGACCATATGCCTCCCTGCCTGGCTTATAAATAATGAATAGAGGTTATATGAGTCATTAATACATATAATAAATCTGTAGAAGGGTAAATTCTGTACATTCAAAAAATAAATGGCAACGGGTGTTACTGGATCGATACCAAACCCAAATATGTGAGTAAAAACATTTTTGTCTGTCTGTCTGTATGTATGTTTAGGCATCACGTGAAAACTAACGGTTCGATTTCGTTGAAACTTGATATAATTATACCTTATTATCCTGGGCATAAAATGGGATACCTTTTATCCTGGAAAAATTCGTAGGAAAAAATCTTAATTTTTCAGTTTTATCACGCGAAGACCGCCATCCGCGCGGACGAAGTCGCGGGCGGAAGCTAGTTGCCAATAAGATTACTATGGCAGAGTGCTGTGCAACAATTTGCAACTGCCCTTTCAACGCGGTACTTTTGAAATCGAGTACAATTTCCATTGTATCCTTATTTTTTTGTTATTTTTTTTCATGAAGCATATAATAAATTATTTTAATATTGACATCTGATACTATATGCCAGTGTGATATAGAACAATAATCTGAAAATAGTAAAACAGCAAAAAAAAAGCAACTCTAATTACACTGCTACCACGACGCGATTTGATATCTTTTCAAGACTCAAGACTTCTAGATTGTTCTATATCAATATCCGTTTTTTGCTTTTAGAATCACACAAATCACTTTTCGGATCATGATAAAGTAAATATGGGACCAGCGAGGAATGCCAACCTTTTAAAACATACCATCAAAATCTGTTCCACCATCCAACTGTCTGTTCCAACCATCTGCTCGTTATTGGCCGAAGATCCGCGTATCAAACATCCAATAGTATATATAAAATTGAAAACCTTCATCTTTTCGGAGTACAAAATAATTGTGAAAATAAGTAATTTATCACTTAACACATAAACCAATAAGAACCTCTTTTAATTTGTTGTTGATTAAAAAAAATTGAGATTTTGGTTACTATTTTCAACTTCCGAACGGACGAAAGTTTGACGTCTCCATGTATGTGTGCGTGCGTATGTGTGTATCTTAACTTTTAAACAGCTTAACCGATTTTGATGCGGCCTAGTTTGTTTGAAAGCTAATCGAGGGTTCGTTGGTGCGGGTATTCCAACTATTCTGACTATATATTCCTATATATAATATATATAATTACAATAACATATCTATTTAATTTAACAATATAAATAATTAAATTACTCAACTAATAAGCGACTTGAGCACCGAAATATTCCAAAGATCAAAAAGTCTATTGGTATTTAATAAAAAAGGAAATACAACACTTCCTCGTACAGTAAATGTTACATTGAAAAGACATCAACGAGTGCGAATGTACTATTTCAGTTTAACTAAGAAAATAAGCTTTTTATATTATAACCAAGAACATTGCTCTCCTGACGGAAAGAGAGACGGAAATAGCCGAGATCTTTAGATGGACACTATAGAAGTTATAGGTGCGCCGTTATCCTTTGATCAGGAAGTTAAGCCTATTGTGCAAGATTACTGCCTACTCTACCATCCGGACCGGCACTTAACATAGTGATTGTGGTGGCATGAATAGATTAGGCTATTTTCATGAAATGTGAAAAATTAAAAATTTTAAAATACTGTTAATGGCGAAGCAGGGGTCAAAATGGAAAAGTACACACCAAAATTGAGTTAAGCGATCGTTGCTGTTATCATTGTTATTTTATGATATTAGAAGGCAAACAACCAGACGGATTTCTTAATGGTAAGAAATTCGCGCCGCCTAAAATCACCAAAGGTGGTAATGTTGTGTTTCCAACCTGAGGCCAAGGTATGGACCTCAAGCAAAAGCAAGTTTACCGGCTACCTTACCCTCAACTAGAACACGTCAACGGCAAGCACTGAAGTTATAGCGGCAGGAATAGGTAAGGCGGTGGTATCATTCCGGGCGAGTCGCTGCGAAACTCTACCACCTAATAGGATGTCACGGTTATAGTGACGGCAAGCCTATTGTCGCCTTTTACGAGCTGCCTGGCAGGAAGGCAGATGGTCTATTCTGCAAGGGGGGATCAATTTGACAGAATATTATCTAAATACAAGTCACGTTTCCATATATTGACAAAAAGAAAAAAATATTCTTAGATTTTATTTCAAATAAATAAATAGCCACTTAGAGTAAGTGAAAAATGAATCCTGATAAGGCATGTTGAGTAGTATTTTTTTATTACTAATACATTAATTAGTAGCTTCACGAACCGTAAAACGTCTCACGTTGATGTTTGTTTCTACAGCGATTTAATCACATTGTTGTAAGTATAATCTGTTATAGATCTATACTATGGACTATTATTTTACTTTTGGCATGGTAGCGATTCTATTGTTAATCATCTTTTTCTACTTTACGTTTTTAATTTGATTTCAAAAGTTATATATTATAGTAGTACTATTTAAATTATGCGCTTCGGCTATATTCGTCAAGCTTCGGAAATCCGAATGTATTCAGAGTCGGTTTGCCACGCCAGAAATCGGTTTTACGTGCGGCTATAGTGTCGGTTTCACATCAAAACATTACGATAGGAGAGAATCGCACAGTCGATTGCACATGGCGACGCGTCGCCACCCCAAAAATCTGTTTTACGTGCGCCTATAGATGTTTCACATCAAAAAAACACAAAAACACAAACAGCCAACTTTCCATAACAATAACAAAAACATAAAATTGAAAACGTTTATTGAGCCCCGATAAATTTCATCCGCAATATGGCCACATAGAACCGTCCCGATTACGTCAGCTTTCAAAAGAAAAAATATCGAAATAAGTCCATTCGTTTAAGAGTCATGATGACACAGACACAGACTTACACACAGGGTTAAAAAACATTGGAGAACACCCAACAGCGAACAGCAAACAGTTTGTAGTTATGCTGATAAATGACGATTCAAATTAATTAACATTCATTCTTTAGTAAAAGTCGAAATATAGAACACGAGACTTGATAAAAAATATATCCGTATTTAAATTGGCAAGCTAAAACAATTCAAGTATCATGAACACCGTTATTTTTAAAGCCAGCCTGGCTTTCCCACTTTTTTTTTACTTTTAAAAAGTTGACCATATTAAGCAAAGTTCAGTTTTCATTTTGAGTATTCTGGGTGGTCGTATTTCGTGAATAATGAACTTGTAACTGTAATTAGTTCAAATTAAGAACCAAAATGACCAAGTGCAGGTCGGAGTAGTTCATGAACGGTTCCGTCGTAGGTAGCGTATATTTTTATTGTACATGGGAAATCAAGCGATTTTTATAAAAAAAAACTCATTTTTAATAATGTACATGATTTACAATAACATTTTGAATAAACTGTAGGCCAAAACACCCAAAATATAAATTAGATCTGAAGAATCCTATGTCGTCTCCCTACTAGACCTGAGAGTAGAATACCACAATACCTATGGTGTTCACAGGTATTACATACTGTTGTATCTTACTATCAGTTACTGTCAAAAAAATTACAGTCTAGTAAGACACATTCATCAGATAAAATATACAAGACTAAAAAATTGTTAAAGAAGGTGATGTCTAGAAAAGGAACAACTAATACTAAAATAAAAATAAATGCGCCACTTAAACTACTAAGAGTTTGTGTGTAATGCTACATTCGGACATTCACTTAAAATATTAATCAGATTTGCATATGTTATCATCATAGATTATATGCTTGATTACTTATGCAACAAATACTTTTTGGTAAACATGTAAGTAACGAAAATCCTTTTCTCATTGAGCCTTATATAACTTTGCGTGTGTACCAAAACGTTGCATAATGGAGGAAATCAATCAATATTGAACACGAAGAAATCACTGCAAATTATCGACCAATCGCTTGATCACGTAAAACTAGAGATCTCGCACGTGTGAACTGGAGACGTCGATTTTCATTTCCTATTTTGCCCAGAACAATAGCCAAGCTTGAAGTTAATTTTGTTTCATCAAGATATGATTGTATTTGTAATGTATGCCGTTAGAACTAAAATAATAGAAAAATTGGCTATAAGATTATTATCAGTATTAGGTAAGTGAAATTTGACTTAATTGTAGGAATACGTTGTGTAAGAAAGTGAAACGGTTTTGTGAGAAAGATGTAAAAGAGGTTTATAGTAAAACCATTTTTTAAAAGTAATATGAGAAGCAAAGGTCTAAGGTATCGAGGGTTAACCCGGACGCTGCAATTTCAGATAATTTCACGACAAATCAGGTCATAAAAAACAAAGCACTGAAAACCAGCGCCTCGCGTCCAGCACTAACCCCGTCGGAGTTTTTGAAGTGAAAACTTCTTTAGCAGCATTGCGAAGAATGGGTAAAAACTTCTAAACTCGCGTCAGGACACGTGACTTGCTCGAAAACTCGTAAGACGGCGCAGGGCGCTTGCGCGAATGTTCGTGTTGACATGTTTGTGTACTATCGCGCAATAAATAAACAGTGTATTCTACCACATAAATGATAGTACTTTCATACTAATAACTAAAGCAATTCGTGTAAAATTATCCCGAATCATTCCAAAATATTAAAAATGCACAACGTTATTATTCAAGTTTTCACTTCTGCCGGCACTTCCGGAGTGCAACCCGTCGTTTGTTTTTTCAAACGAGCCAAGTTCAAAGAAGCCAGTTGTAGCTACGAATAAGCAGCGTAATCTGAAATTTTACACAAATACAACAATTTTTTGAATTTTATTATTTGGTGTTACTTTGACGGTTTAACCCCTTCTTAATGCGAAAACTGTGTAATATGACATGATAATCTTACAAATTGATTAGACATGGCAAGATAAAATCTGAAGCTTTCTAGAATACAGAATATTTATTATTATATATTAATATATGCATTCACATTTATTATTTTTAATAGTATTCTTTTATTATGATTAATTTTAAGAAAGAGTGGCCTCGATTTTGATCCATTTGTAGTACATACATTATATCAATGTTGACACGCACAAATAGGTATCACTTGTATGATCCATATGAATTTTTTTTTGATGCTGTTTGATGTTTTCGACTTACTCGGTATTTCTAGTTCAAAAACCTAATACACTGCCAATTATCATATGAAAATAAAAAATTTAAGCACTAAGATTTATGATAAAAGTAATTAGATTTTTTTATGATGTTGGAAGGCAGACGGATTTCCTGATGGTAAGAAATTCACGCTGCCTAGAGACAACAAAGGTGATAAGTGAATTTAGCTATCTTTTCTCATTTATGTTTTTGATGACATTTACTCACTACAATAGGACTTTAAATTACTGTTTCAAAGCGTATGAAACAAGGGGAAACAGCTCGCTGATAAGTTGTTGCGCAAGTATGTGATCTCAGTCTTCTAACGATGTTAACCGTATAAAACTAATGATACATCTCGCGAGAAAGTTGGAATGTCAGAGTAATCACATAGTTAGTGTAGGTTCTAATTTTACACCTATTACAATTACCATTATGTCAATTTATGTGCAATTACAATAACTAGCTATTCTTGCTTGTTAAAAGAAATGTTGTTAAAAGAAAATTTTTTATTGATTTTTGCCAAAAACTAGTAGTTGAAAACCATCGAGGCCCGATTATCGAACCTGTAGAATCACTCTTGGAGCTCGATTTAATGCGAATCGGGAATTGATACAGGATATTTGTATCATTTTATACTATTGAACACAATACTAGCGAAAAATTAACTCCTAATTTTAAAAACTGTACATAATAAATTATTATTAACTATTAACTAAATATAAAATCTGTGGTGTAACGCTCGTGTACCGTATTCGTAACATTGATATCCGAGAAAGAATGAGATTGAAAGAAAGTGTTGGTGTTAAAATGCGAAAGGGCATGCTCCGCTGTTTCGGTCATGTGGAAAAAATGACAGACGAAATATTGACAAAGCAGATATACAATGCGAAAGTGGATGGATGTAGGTACCCGGGGAGACTAAGGTCGACATTCCACGATCAGATCAGTCGGATATTATCCGAGGGTGTGTCAAGAGTCTCCGAAACCGGCGTGTTTGTATAAAAAGGGTAATGAATGTGAAGGAAGCCAGATAGGTTTATCAGGAACGTGAGGTCTGGCACTCGATACTCTTTGCATACACCATAAGGGATTTGGCATGAAGATATGTATGTATGTATGTGTAATAATATATATATTGTGATCAATAGTATTGTGATCAAGAGTACAAAGTGCTACAAGTCCGATATCAATTTCCAGTTTAAATGAAATCGAGATTCAAGAGTAACCCTACTGCTTCCTAATAATAGATTTGTGTTCGATGAACATTCCTTTAAATATCCGTCTTTTTAAGCAACTTTATGGTATAGGTTGTCTTTTTATAACAATTAGTGGTCGCCCGTTGGTCGAAATTCGACCATAATAAAATTTAATATCTTGTTGATAAGAACGCCATCTTCATTTCTCAAGACCAACTACTTTGTTTTCAAACTTTTTAGTGCGCCATCTGTGATCTTTTATCGTTATCATCAATATATTTGTTTATGTGTGGCAAATGCATGGTAGTGTGGGTAATGTTTTATTTATTGATTTAATGTACTTTATAAGCATTATTATTGGAAAATATTAGCGTTCTGCACTTCTCCTACACATAAATCTTGCATATTAATAACTACACCACGACAAAATATTCAACTACATAGCATATACATATTGTTCTATATTGTTGGTTGTCTGTAAGAAATCGCATTTTTGTGATAAGACCGCCTATTGTACTCTAACTTTGATTTTAAGTTCTGATATATATTTCTTGTTGATGGTGTACAATAAAGAATATTTGTATTGTATTGTATAAACTATGAGTGTGCCAAATTTTAAGCTCCTGCATCCGCGCAATTTTCGTAAAAAGGGGTCCAAAGTTTTGGCATCACGTATTAATATATAGATTTATTACAATTATTAGTATTGAAATAATACTGTTTTAAAAGCGTATGGTTACCCCCTGGTCTATTTATAAAGTAAATACCGATTCCAGCTCTGGCCACTGAGGCCTGAACAAACATGGCCGAGTCATTGAACAAGCACTTTGGCCGAACTCTCAACTCGCAAACACTTGATACGTTAGTGGGAGGTTGTCGCAGTTAAACAAACAGAATATAGAAAACTACTGTGTTCAAGATTTCAACAATTGCGAATGTTAAATACTTGATAGCTATTGGAAAATTGTTTTAAATCCTTACTCTATTTTATCCTATTAATATTATAAATGCAAAAGTTTGTATCTTTGCTTGTAACAAACTTCTTCACGCAAAAACTGCTAAACTGATTTTCATGAAATTTGGCACACACATAGAGAGTAACTTGGATTAACACATAGGATAGTTTTAATCGCAAAATAATGTTCCTATCGGACCACGCCGCGGGCAATAGCTAGTACTATAATATTTTAAAAAAAAATAGCACTTATCCAAATGGATGTAGTATGTACTTATGTAAAAAATGCTTTTATGTGTTCGTTTCTATGTTTGTTCTTCTTGCAAGTACAAACGAAGTGATGTTGCAATATATTTTTTGTGTATAGAAATTTTAAAGACTAGAAAGTGAGACTATATTTATCTTTAGATCTAAATGGGTTCCAGCGGGAGAGCTAAATAGATAACTGTAAAACTCGGGCGTAGCCAAGGATAACATTTAGTCATAAATATAATTAAATATTCCTCGACATGTTACACTAATAGAATCTAACCCCAAAGTAAGCAAGTTATGATTGTATTATAAGTGTTAGCCGACAATTATGATGTAAAGAAATACTTAAATAGATACCTGAATAAATTTTATAAACACCTGGACCCGGAAATGCTCATCTAAATATTAATCACACAAATGCTGGCCTCATGACCATGCGAAATGGCAATCAATATTTTTTTGTGATGTAGGAAGGCAAACAAGCACACGGATTTCCTGATGGCAAGAAATTCACACCGCCTAGTGACACCAAAGGTGGTAATGGTGCGTTGCCAACCTGAGGCCGGGATGTTAAGCTTCGAGCAAAAGTAAGTTTACCGGCTACCTTACCCTTTACTCATTTATCATCAAAATATAAAAATCAATATATATATGACATATATATTATATTTGATCCTATCATGACCATTTTATTTTACTTTGTAACAAAATTCTTTCCTAATAGCTGCTTTAATTCTTTTTTCACTGCTACATTTTATATACATCATAAATATTCCATTCTTGTTCCTTCATGGTAATATTATGATAATATTGGGCTAGGTTAGTGCCTACTTATCAATAATAAAAGTTACAAAAAATCTAACGTCAGACATTGCCAATAGCATGAAGTTATAGTAATAGATACACCTTGACGTCGCCAGTAAAAAGTTTGAAGACGTGCCTTGTAGCAGATGTTTTACTCACCTGTCATTCTAATCCTTGACTGTACTTCATTATTGCCGCGTTTTTTAACCGGCTTTAAAAGGAGGAGGTTCTAGAATCGAATTTATGTTTTTTTGAATGTTTGTTACGCGATTACCGGCCAATAACCAACCAATTTTAATGGTTCTTTTTCAGAAACATAGGTCACAATGTCGAGGTTATTCCATATTAGTTATATTATGATCTGCAGGGCTAAGTATCTTTTTAGTGATGATCACTGGGTGAAGTGTACATAAAAAAGCTGTCAAATGACGTGTTTTGTATTTGCTATCTCTATTGTATTTATGTCGGTCACTGGACCTAATTTTGCACGTGGCTTAACATCCCGGCCTCAGGATGGCAACGCACCATTACTCTAGGCATCTCTAGGCGGCGGGAATTTCTTACCATCAGAAAAGCCGTCTGCTTGTTTGCCTTCCATTATCATAAAAAAACATTAAGGAACTAGGTACTTAACTAAAAACGACTACTACCTTACTACTACTTGGTGTCTTCGGATAGTCGTGGGTGCCCTGGGATACTTTACTCGAACTCCTACTAGCTATAAGTTATATTATTTAAATATGAAATTTAAAATTAAATTTAAATATGAAAAATGACTTGATAAAGTCTAATCAACTAAAGTCAATTAAAGAGCGCATGGTCATAGTCTGTTTAATACTTTAGTCATGTTTGGAAATAAAGAAATATAACATTTTTAATTATTTATACGGGATACTCACGATCTCTTTTTATTTTATTTTATTTGTCGATATTTCGGCCTAGTTGCATAGGCCGTGGTCACGACGGGACAGTCCCGTCGTGACCACGGCGGTGAGTATCCCGTATAAATAATTAAAAATGTTATTAATTCGCGACGATTTAAGTTTAAAATCTTATAAAGAAATATGTAAATAGTTAATTGTTATTATATATTATTCTTCTATAATAACTTATTACGTACAGTATTTTTTATAATATTACCTTACGAGTGTCGGTTAAAATGACTTCACCATCAGTTGCCGTTAGTTTTCTCAGTTCGAAGTAAATCTATCAAATTGCAAATCTAAGCTTCTTTCAAAGCTTTCATATACCGTAATAGTTTATGAGACATAAATCTGAACAATGCTATAGGCATGTTTAGGTGCTAACGTGACTTTAACGTGTGTTAAAGTGACTGTACAGAAAATTGGAAATGTTTAAATTTTCTGATCTATACGGACAACGTTACTTTATGGTCAGTAACAAAGAGTATATAAATACTACGAAATAAGAAGCGGGACTTCCATAGAGATAGACACATGTCACTTGACATAACATGGTAAAAAGGTATAACCCGTATAATTTGAAAATAAGTCTAAAGGCATTCAGGTATAAAGCAACAAGTTTCATATGAATTAGGCGAATAAAAAACATAGCAAACTTATTTTTTTATATGAAAGTTGCGTCAAAATGGTCAGTAAATTTAGGGGGCGCCCAGTCATTACGTGAGGATTTTTTTATAATTTTCTTACCAACTAATACTGACGTGTTTTGAGATTTGACGCAACCCTTCACCTATCCCCAAATGTTGCTTGTTTTTTTTAATTAATCGAATTCGTTATAAAAATAAACTATATGCTTTAAAATATTATTTAAGGTAGCTGAAAACATAATATAAATATATCTTAAAATTAAAACTTTTGTATAAACTTCTTG